>CAKOAT010187377.1:60770-215118 GCA_932364175.1 Eruca vesicaria subsp. sativa | reverse complement strand
TATAGATTGTAGAGCCTAAACTAATAGCACGATTAACGGAGAGAACGAGTGGAGGGGAAGCCTTGTAGCTGTCAGGTTAGGTTGAGGAATAGTAACCTAGGACAACCTAGGACAACCTAGGACTCGGCGTGTAGAAAGTTGTGTCAGCGAGCTGACACAAGCGCCGAAGGTCAACTTGCGAAAGGAGGGGCTTTCTCGGTATTGCGGGTATGAATTGTATGCTTTGGGCCAATACTGTCACCTCATGTATATTTCGCTAATTTGGGCCTCGATTTTGGGCATCTCGCTAATTATCTCTTCTAATTAAAACCATGTATGTGATATTTATGATGCTGACATTATGTTAGTATATATTTTATTATATCATAATAATCAATTCTTTGTTATTGTATATATTGTTATCATAAAAATTTGATCAGTATACACGAACTTTATGTACGCTTATAATAACTTTCAAACAATGTATTTTTGAAAAGGAAGGCTGCTTTTCTTGTTTTTCTTGCGAATATTTATCCAGTTAGAGATTACTATAATATTAAATTTAAGGTGTTGAAACTTTGAAATAGATAGAAAAATTCAAAGATCGTTTTAATTGGATTGGTGTTGATTGATATCGTTGTAAGTAAAGTATTTTTTTCTTTCGTTTTTGACTTACATTAATTATATGATTTAGTGTTAGTAACTTATTTTTTAATTTATTTTTAAGGGACGAGGCATCGTGTTTTTGTTTGTTAATGAAAGTTCGCTCAATAACTTTCGATTTAAGTTATGGGATTTTTGCAAATTTGACTCAAAACTCAAAGTCAAACACAAAACTAACCTTTCTTGTTTTTTGATTTTTCATTTGTCTTATTCATCCCATCTGTTCATATTATTTACGAAAATGCCATTACACTTTTTTCTTTTTCATTTTTTTGAAAATTGTTTTTTACTCTCTCAACCTCATCATCTTCAAGTATTTACAAGATTGACATTGCCATCAATACCCTAACTACCATGAACAACCAATTTGAAGCTCTTAATGCACCTAAAATCGATTTACACTCTCTATATCTCATTTGTTATGAACTAAAAACAACATCTCTTTCACTTTGTCTCCATATTTATACAAAAAAACCAAGCTTTTGATTCAATTTTTTTTTTATGGTTGATAGAGCCATTTAAGCATACAATTCTTGGTGGGTTACTTTCATTTGATATTCTGGGTGGTTGGAGAAGACTTTGTGTGCTAAGAAAGTCATCTCACCTAGTTTAAGGTATGAAATTGAATTTTTTTTTCCAGATCTGTTCGCGTAGAAGACTTACTCGTAAGTCTTCTGGATGAGCTGGACGACTTACTTTTAAGTCGTCCAGCTGGACGACTTATTTCTAAGTCTTCCAGCTTTTTAATTTATTTTTTTCCAGAAGACTTAATTTAAAGTCGTCCAGTCAGACGACTTATTCTAAAGTTGTCTGAGATAAGTAAGGTCGTCCAGATTTTTTTCCGGTCAAACTTTGCTTATCTCGGATGACTTTAGAATAAGTCGTCTGACTGGACGACTTTAAATTAAGTCTTCTGGGAAAAGTTAAAATTAAAGTTTTATTTTCAATTACAAAACTAACCTAAGACGACTTATCCGTAAGTCGTCTAGATTTAATAAAATATTGAAATTTTAACTTTCCCGGAGACGACTTACTAGTAAGTCGTCCAAGAAAAGTCAAATATCTGACACAATTCGGTCAAATGCAAAACTAGCCCGTTTTTCCTAGACGACTTACTTATAGGTCGTCTAGATTTTTTTTAAGTCGTCTAGATTACTTATAAGACGACTTATAAGTCGTCTAGATTAGTTATAAGACGACTTATAAGTCGTCTAGATTTTTTTTTTTAACATACAAAGCTGGACGACTTAGAATTAAGTCGTCTCATTTAAATTTCAATTGCAAAAATGACCTGTCTGGAAGACTTATAGTTAAGTCGTCTGGACGACTTACGGTTAAGTCGTCTGGACGACTTACGGTTAAGTCGTCTGGACGACTTACTTGTATGTCGTCTGCGTCAATGACTAATAATTAAGTCATCTGGAAAGTCTTCCAGCTGGATGACTTTCCAGACGACTTAATTATTAGTCTTCTACTAAGTCGTCCAGGCTTTATGAGTATGTATTAAGAATTTGTGTTAGTCTTCTTGGATGACTAATAATTAAGTCATCTGGAAATTCTTCTAGCTAGATGACTCTCCAGAAGACTTAACTATAAGTCTTCTGCTAAGTCGTCCAGGTTTTATGAGTATGTATTAAGAATTTGTGTTAATCTTCTCAGATGACTAATAATTAAGTCATCTGGAAAGTCTTCTAGCTGGATGATTTTCCAGAAGACTTAATTATAAGTCTTCTACTAAGTCGTCCAGGATTTATGAGTATGTATTAAAAATTTGTGTTAGTCTTCTCAGATGACTAATAATTAAGTCATCTGGAAAGTCTTCTACTAAGTCGTCCAGGATTTATGAGTATGTATTAAAAATTTGTGTTAGTCTTCTCAGATGACTAATAATTAAGTCATCTGGAAAGTCTTCTAGCTGGATGTTTGATCTTCTTTGAATTTTACTAAGTTTTCTTGGTTGAATAGAGTGATAACAATATTTGATCAAATCCCGTAATGTTTGATCTTCTGTAAATTTTACTAAATTTTCTTGGTTGAATAAAGTGATAAAAATATTTTTTTGAATTACTTGTATTTTTAAAAGCGTTAAATAACTTCATGATATGTAAATCTCATATTTTCAAAATACTTTTTCTCCCTTAATTTTACTAAGTTTGACTAAGTTTTTCAACACAACCTTGTAAAACATGTAATATGCTTTAACACCAATGATGATTTGTTGGAAGAAAGGTTAAAATGCTTCTTAAAATGTTGTATCAATATGAGACTACCAACATTCTTGTTTATTAAGATGAGCAGAAGGCCATTGTGATTTATTATTGCATATGGGAGATCCAAAAGATGAAAAAAGCTACTGAAGTCTATTATTTCATTGATTTGTACATGTGTAAACACATTGTTAGCACATATATTACATCTTGGGAACTGATTTTACAAAACTATAATAGATCATTCCTTTACAAAGANAGCAGAAGGCCATTGTGATTTATTATTGCATATGGGAGATCCAAAAGATGAAAAAAGCTACTGAAGTCTATTATTTCATTGATTTGTACATGTGTAAACACATTGTTAGCACATATATTACATCTTGGGAACTGATTTTACAAAACTATAATAGATCATTCCTTTACAAAGACAAGCTTGGACTCCACTTGATATGAAAAAAGACAGCGTCAGAAAACTTTCAGAAAGTCCAGACAACTTCCAGACGACTTACATGAATTCCAGATGACTTACAGGAATTCCAGATGACTTACAGGAAGTCCAGACGACTTCTAGGTAAGTCGTCCCAGAAGTCTTTCAAGAAGACTTACAAGTAAGTCGTCCAGAAGACTTACAAGTAAGTCGTCCAGAAGACTTACAAGTAAGTCGTCCAGAAGACTTACAAGTAAGTCGTCCAGAAGACTTACAAGTAAGTCGTCCAGAAGACTTACAAGTAAGTCGTCCAGAAGACTTACAAGTAAGTCGTCCAGAAGACTTACAAATAAGTCGTCCAGAAGACTTACAAGTAAATCGTCCAGAAGACTTCTAGATCTGAAAAACCTGCATTTCAAGCCTAGATCTGAAAAACCTGCATATCAAAAAACATTCAAATGGCTTAAAACACACAGAAAATGAGTGAAAGATTAGATATATATATATATATATACTTTTATAGAACACATAACATACATATCCAAATGAAGATGAGAACATCTGATTAAAAACCTGCAAAAAAAATATAGATTAGTGAGAAAAACATGAGACATAACTGAAAAATTCATATAAAGTTAATAGATTTATCTTTAAATGAGTGGAATATGAGAATCATGTGATGAAAAACCTACAAAACAAGATAAGTTAATGAGAAAGACATGAGACAAAAACAATAAATTGATATAAAGTTTGGTGTTTATAAGTTCAAAGAGATTATAGAGAGGTTGGAGAGTTCTAGAAAGATGAAAATTACATTTTTTTTGTTGCAAACATTTGAGAGGAGGAGAGAGAATGTGTAAATTTTTCCTTATATAAGGAAACAAAAAAAAATTAGGTTAAATATTTTCGATTCAGATGACTGAAATATAAGTCGTCCAGGAGACTTTAATAATTTTAGCGGGAAACTAAAATAGAAGACTTTCGAGAAGACTTACAAGTAAGTCGTCCAGAAGACTTACAAGTAAGTTGTCCAGAAGACTTACAACTAAGTCGTCCAGAAGACTTATAACTAAGTCGTCCAGAAGACTTACAAGTAAGTCGTCCAGAAGACTTACAAGTAAGTCGTCCAGAAGACTTCTAGATCTGAAAAACCTGCATTTCAAGCCCAGATCTGAAAAACCTGCATATAAAAAAACATTCAAATGGCTTAAAACACACAGAAAATGATTGAAAGATTAGATATATATATATATATATACTTTTATAGAACACATAACATACATATCCAAATGAAGATGAGAACATCTGATTAAAAACCTGCAAAAAAAGATAGATTAGTGAGAAAAACATGAGACATAACTGAAAAATTCATATAAAGTTAATAGATCTATCTTTAAATGAGTGGAATATGAGAATCATGTGATGAAAAACCTACAAAACAAGATAAGTTAATGAGAAAGACATGAGACAAAAACAATAAATTGATATAAAGTTTGGTGTTTATAAGTTCAAAGAGATTATNAATTCATATAAAGTTAATAGATCTATCTTTAAATGAGTGGAATATGAGAATCATGTGATGAAAAACCTACAAAACAAGATAAGTTAATGAGAAAGACATGAGACAAAAACAATAAATTGATATAAAGTTTGGTGTTTATAAGTTCAAAGAGATTATAGAGAGGTTGGAGAGTTCTAGAAAGATGAAAATTACATTTTTTTTTGTTGCAAACATTTGAGAGGAGGAGAGGGAATGTGTAAATTTTTCCTTATATAAGGAAACAGAAAAAAATTAGGTTAAATATTTTCGATTCAGATGACTGAAATATAAGTCGTCCAGGAGACTTTAATAATTTTAGCGGGAAACTAAAATAGAAGACTTTCGAGAAGACTTACAAGTAAGTCGTCCAGAAGACTTACAAGTAAGTCGTTCAGAAGACTTACAAGTTAGTCGTCCAGAAGACTTACAACTAAGTCGTCCAGAAGACTTATAACTAAGTCGTCCAGAAGACTTACAAGTAAGTCGTCTAGAAGACTTACAAGTAAGTTGTCTGGTTTAAATTATTCAAGCGGAAAAATAAATTTTTTTAAAATTTTAGGTGGAATATTAGTACGACTTACTTGTAAGTTGTCTGTGTAAAATTATTTACCAGACGACTGATATTTCAGTTGTCCAGACCCTAAACCCTAAACCCTAAACTAAATTGACTAAATTAACTAACTAACCACATTATAAAATCAAATTATACTTAAATAGTGTTTACTATACACATAAATAAACACACTTAGGTAAATTTTTAATTTTTCAAAAAAACATTTATGCTTTCGAAAATCTAACCCTAAGAAACACATACAATACTACAACATATATTGGTGAAACCTAAACTAAAGAATATCATGACTCGCTACTTTCACTCATCTATGCTGAAAACAACTGATTTTTGTTATATTTTAATTTATATCTCTTAAGACATATGTTAATTACATAATCCCAATTTTTCATTTATCAAGATATTTATTACACAAATTTTAAATTATTTTTAAGAAAAACTGTCCCAGACGACTTTAAGTTAAGTCGTCTGGACGACTTTAAGTTAAGTCGTCTAGACGACTTAGTTGAAAGTCGTCTGGGCAGACGACTTACGAGGGTTAGAAATGTAAAAAGATACTTTTTTTTGTTTGTGACGACTTAGTTGAAAGTCGTCTGGGCAGACGACTTACGAGGGTTAGAAATGTAAAAAGATACTTTTTTTTGTTTGTTCACAAGGGGTTGGTTGTAATTTCAATAGCCTTTTAAGTTACTTTTGCATTTGATTCAAGTTTGGGTTTATTTTTGCATTTCAAATCAAATTTTGAGTCATATTTGGCAATTTTCCCTTAAGTTATTTCAAAAGAATTCTTTTGTTTTAAGTAATTTCACCATTGGTGACTAGATGATATAGTATAAAATGAATCTTCTATTTTTTGAGATAACATATAAGTAATTTGATGTTCCGCTTAAATTTATCACAATAATCTTTAAAATTACAATGTATATAATAATAAATAATTATAACATTAGTATGCCCACATGTGCGAAAAAATACCTAGTTTATTTACTATTATACGTGAAATGATTTTTTGCATTCGAGCTCTCATTATGAAATTTAGAGTGGTTAATATCAATACTACCCTTAATGAATAGTTATATATAATTTCTTATATAATTAAAAATGAATTTATATTAATAATATTAGATTTATATGTTATATTGGATAACTATTATAATTAATAAATAGTTATATTTGTTCATTATATAATTGATTATACATAAATGACTTAATTAACTATAAAGTTTGTCAAAAGATAATGATTTGTTTGATATTTTTCAGAAAAATAAAATACCTAAAATAATAAATAAGTATGTGTATATATTTATGAAATAACCAAAAAAAATTTCATTATCTATTCTTTAATTCCTTTTAAGTTATATAAACTTTTAATATTTTTATTTTTATTGACTTTGCTTTTATTTTAATTTTTTTTTAAAAAAATTATAAAATAACTAAATTTGTATGTGCGGACAAAACACCTAATTTCTGATTAAGAATTTAACAAAAGTTACAGTTTAAAACAATTATGAATGTTTGATTTAGTCCAGAGTAAGAAAATAAATAAGGTATCAGACCGGTATCGAAATTATTTATTTGAGTATTTTAAAAAGTTTTAATTAGTGAAGTTCAGTTTTATATAATTTTTTAAGAAAAGTTTGTTTCAACATAGACCAGGCATTGGCACGGTTGCTGGCATCCGGCAGAAGTAGTGGCCACGGATGAAAACGGCAGAGAGCCTCGATCGACTCTTTGTTCGGATGACCATTTTCGCCGAAGAAATTATCAGGAATTACCGTGCAAACGCGATTGTAGGCATCTTCCATCGCCTCGATTTAATTACCAAGTAAACAATACTATAGAGTTAAAAAGGTACGTAACTGATCTCAAAACTATTGGTGATGTAGGTGTCAAAATATCAAAGAAATGTTTGTTGTATACTAAATCCAAATGAGAAAAGTGTTCACAGTACTGGTCTATCTTTAATTAAAATGAAAACAATACATGGTCGTATTGGCAAAAATGATACAAACAAACAAGGATAGCATTTAACTTCTTAAAAAGTCATATTCTACAACAACATAAGGAGATACAAACATTACAAAGATTACACAAACTCTACAAACAAACTGTACCATCATCACTGGAGTTTAAAGTCGGAAAGCTACAACCAAAACTTTCAATTAAAAAAAAAAAGCGAGGAAAGAGATTGTAATTGTCGTAGTTATCTAACCGATCTGTAGGAAAAAAGGAGAGATAACTTTCATTCAATATCGTCAATCCAATCACCGTATATCCGACTGATTTTCTCCGGTCCTTTCCATTTCTGATGAGTTCTGATCCCAGGCTTCTGCGTAACTGCACAAGACGCTCGTTGCAATGCGACTCCACTATGGTAACCAGCATCTGCATGATGGGGAACTCCTGGAGATACAAGTGTCGTAGTGTCTGAATGCCCTCTCTGGTTTGGTCCTGTTTGCTTTATTTCTGGATTAGGCGATACTCCTCCGTCTTTGCCTTCTCCTTCTACGAGCCCTCCACCAAATCTATGCAACTCTGCGATTCATAAAGATTCAAAACTTTAAAGCTCCATGTCTTTGGCACTTTCTAACGTCATAAAGACCCAGGCTTTTTTTCCCATAAGAAATTATATCCAGTCTCATTTTTACAAGATTTCAACTTTCAAACAACTTATAACTCAGCCCTGTTTCATTATACTATCAGAACCAATCAACGTTGACTCTTATGCTTATAAAAGTCACTCAAATCAAACTCGTACGCTTCTCACTATCTTTATAGTATCTTATGTAGCTTTCCCAATGATTCGCTAGTCTCCTTATCACCCGTAAAATCCATCATCACTAGTCCATTCATGAAACCAAACCACCATTGATTAGACTTCTAGTACTCTTATAGTAAGTTTTTAACTAACAGAAAGCTAACGAAACACCCCCTCCCCCAAAAGAAAGCAGTTTCATAAGAGACTCAACAGATGGGATTTAATCATAACTCTCAACTTAGAGCTTGACGGTCCACTAATCTCAAATAACATTCTAACATAATCCAACCTACAAAAAAAGGAAAGCTTGTCCAACTACAAAGAGACCTTGAGATCTACACTCAAGCTTAAGCACACCGAGGAAAAGGCGGTAACTTTTACCTGCAGCTCCATGAGCAAAATGACACTTAGCACCAAAGGGACAATACCCAGTAATCTCCCATTTATTGCAAATCCTTGTCTTCCAATTTGAAGGCTTCAAAATATCAATTCCACCAAGCACTACTACGTTGCTATTACCACAACCAGAAGTACCACCACCGTAACCACCAGGGGCTAAGCTAATCGCGACGCTTTCTCTGTTCCTCGAAGCCTCGTCGTGCAGAAACGTACAGCTCTCTCCATAAGGACATCCTTCTTCAGTATAAAACTTCTTACAATGTCTTCCCTTAAAACATCTCCCACTCTCATCCGTCGTCGACGACACCAAAGACGGGATCTGATACTCTTCTCTCGGCTCAACAGCAGCAGTAGTAGGAGGAGTCCCCGTACCGGATCTCTCCTCCTCGTGAGCCGCCACGATCTCCTGCCAATTCGGCGGCGGACGACGAAGCTCCTCCACCGTGTGAGCGAAGTTGCAGTTCGTCACGTACGGACAAGTCCCCGCGCGGAACTTGCAGCATAGCTTCGTCTTGAAGAACATTTTCCCGATCGCTTTGGTACGGTTGCTCGCTGCGGCGGATGAAGGCGACGGAGAGCCTCGCGTCTTCTTGTTCGGAGGACCATTGTCGCCGTCGGGATTCACCGCCCAGACGCGGTTGTAGTCATCTTCCGTGGCCCAGACGGAGGTATCGCCGAGATTCGGATACCATTTCTCCGGCGGAGGGTTGTTTGTGGGTATCACGTGGACTACATCTCCGCTGGAATCACGCCGGTGACTCATCGCTCTAACCCTAATTTTGCCCAATCAATTTGTGAGTTCCACCAGAGAAATTACGGAAAAGCCGAGAAGTTTCGAGATTTCAAGGGATGACTCATCTCGGAAACATCAAATTCCGACAAAATTGGAGAAACCCAAGAAACAAAGATATTATAATGAAATGCGATAAAACTGGATTATGAGATAACACGAATGAGTGAAGAGAGAAGTAGTAATATATGATAGTAACTAAAGCTACTAAACACAATCGTCGTCCAGATTTGAAGAGATTAGCACAAGATATTTCCAGAAATCATTCATGTTCGCTGTGAGAAAAAAAAGAGAGGTAATTATATGTCTGTGTGGGATATTGGATGAGGTATTTATTCGGACAATAATTTAACCAAAGCTGAACAACAAAAAAGTTAACTACTCCCTCTGTGTCTTAATAAATTCTCCCTCCGTTTTATATTAAGTGTCGTTGTAGAAAAAATTTTGTGTTACAAAATAAGTGTCGTTTTCGGTTTTCAATTCAAAATTTATTAATTTTATTATATAATTTGTTTTTCTATTGGTTAAAATATGGTTAGGTATATGGGTAATTGTATTTTTATATAAGAAATATGTAAAATTAATTGTTTTCTTAATCTGTGTGCATAGCTGTAGAGTGACACTTATATTGAAACAGAGGGAGTATCTAACTAAATGATAATCGGTACCATGTACGGATTAAATTTATAAACCTAATTATATTTGATGATTTTGCATTTTAATAATAGCTAACATGTTACAAAAAATAAAAATAAATAATCTATATAAAATAGTAAACTGAAAGTGACATCATCATTTTTTTATAGGAAAAAAAAATTCAATCCAAGGGTCATAGTTAACTTGATTTTAAGATCTAATGGACCAAAAAAAACCCTTTCATATGATTGATGATGTCATCAAATATTTGACAACTCTTCATTGAAAAGGCATATATTTCATTTTAATAGTCACAATCATATTTGCCATACCTTTTCATAAATTTAAATATTAATATTGACTTTTTAGAAGATAATATTTGTATGTGTCGTGACCCAAGAGGTATGAACGTATCGTGATCCAAGAGGTACGAACGTGTCGTGACCCAAGAGGTACGAATGTGTCGTGATCCAAGAGGTGCAAACGTGTAGTTACCGAAAGGGTGTGAACATGTCGGGACCGAAAGGGTGCGAACGTGTCAGAACCGAAAGGGTGCGAACGTATCGGGACCAAAAGGGTGCGAACGTGTCGGTACCNTGCGAACGGTTCGGGACCGAAAGGGTGCGAACGGTTCGGGGCCGAAAGGGTGCGAACGGTTCGGGGCCGAAAGGGTGCGAACGGTTCGGGATCGAAAGGGTGCGAACGGTTCGGGACCGAAAAGGTGCGAACGGTTCGGGACCGAAAGGGTGCGAACGGTTCGGGACCGAAAGAGTGCAAATGGTTCGGGACCGAAAGGGTGCGAATTGGTTCAGGACCGAAAGGGTGTGAACGGTTCGGGACCGAAAGAGTGCGAACGATTTGGCCTCGCAAGAGTGCAAATGGTTCGGGACCGAAAGGTAGCAAACGGTTCGGCATCGAAAGGGTGCAAAGGGTTCGGCACCGAAAGGGTGCGAATGATTCGGCACCGAAAGGGTGCGAATGGTTCGCCACCGAAAGGGTGCGAATGGTTCGGCACTGAAAGGGTGCGAATGGTTCGGCACCGAAAGGGTGCGAATGGTTCGGGATCGAAAAGGTGCAAATGTACCATCACCAAAAAGGTGCGAATGTAACATCACCGAAAGGGTACAAATGGAACGTCACCGAAAGGATGCGAATGTAACATCACCAAAAGGGTGAGAATGTAACTTCACCAAGAAGGTGTGAATATAACATCACCGAAAGGGTGCGAACATAATGTTACCAAAAGTGAACGAACATAATATCATTGATACTTATGGATGCAAGTCATTAGGGTTAAGGCCGGGCCATCATGAGTGGTAAACATATTGTTCATGGTCGAGTGCTATGGACATATGAAACAGCCTTAAGGTTGTATATGAGTGGTAAACATATTGATCCATAATATGGATCGATGGCTCAAAAAGAAGTGTATATGAAACAGCCTTAAGGTTTTATTGTACCTTGTAATAAGTATAAAATGTATACATTTATATGTATGGTAATAAAAGCACATAGACAATAACATCAAAAAAAAAATTGAAAAATGGAAAGACATGACTCCTGATGGTAAATACTACACACCTATAGAAATGAATATACAATCCAAGGTGTATCGTGTTACACAAATTATGAAACTACTTTATAAAGTTTGTATGCCAAATTTAAATGTAAACCATTTTTAAAATTAAATATAAAAATAATCAGAAGAGGTTAATTATTTATTTGTTTCCTTAAAAAGACACTTTTAATGATATTTAACAAATCATAAAATATATTTTTCAACAATACTCCACCTTTCATTTTATTTGGCATTCACAACCTTTCACATTAATTGAGATTTTTATTAAGATACACAACTTTTCATTTAATTTGGCATCAGAACCTTTAGAATTAATTGAGATTTTTGTTAAGATACACAGCCTTTCATTTTATTTATTAAGAAACACAACTTTTCATTTTATTTTCTTAAAAAGACACAACTTTCCATTTTATTTTGCATTTACAACATCTCACATAAATTGACAGTTTTATTAAGAATTACAACTTTTCATGTTATTTGGCATTCACAACCTCTGGAATTAATTGAGATTTTTATTAAGATACACAACTGTAGAACTAATAGGTAATTTTATTAAGACACCAAACTTTTCATTTTATTTTATTAAGAGACACAACTTTTCATTTTACTTATTAAGAGAAACAACTTTCATTTTATTTTACGTTTACAACATTTCACATTAATTGATATTTTTATTAAGAGTCACAACCTTTCATCTTGATTGACATTCACAATTTTTAGAATTAATTGAGATTTTTTTATTAAGATAAACAATTTTTATTTTATTTGACATTCACAACCTTTAGAATTAGTTGTGATTTTTATTAAGAGACAAACTTTCATTTTATTTACTAAGAGACACAATCTTTCATTTATTTCTCTAAAGAGACACAAATTTTCATTTTATTTTGTATTTTCAACCTTTCACACTAATAGACATTTTTATTACGAGTCTCAATTTTTCTTTTTATTTGGCATTCACAACCTTTGAAATTAATCAAGATTGTTTTAATTAGTAGATTTTTATTACGAGAAGACACAACTCTTATAACTATTTTAAATATTTTTAAATTATTTTTTCTGAGACACAATTGTTTTTATAATGAAAAGATGCAACTTTTAAACTAATATATTTCAGTTTTTATGAAGAGATACAACCTTTCAACAATTGTTATATGAGAAGACAAAACTCTTACGACCTCTTTTAAATACTTTTAAACTATTTTTTCTGAGACACAAACTTTTTTTATAATGAAAAGATGCAATTTTTAAAATAATATTTTTTTTATAAAAATCTACCATTCTATTTATAATAAAAAGATGCAACTTTTAAACTAATATATTTCAGTTCTTATGAAAAGATACAACCTTTCAACAATTGTATTTTTCATCTAATGGTCCAAATAAATATTTTATGCAACTTTTATAATAATAGATTTATTTTTTGAATACACAATTATTTTTATAATGAAAAGATGCAATGTTTAAACTAATATATTTCAGTTTTTTTTATGAAAAGATACAACCTTTCAACAATTGTTATTATGAGAAGACACAATTGTTATTATGAGATTTTAAATACTTTTAAACTATTTTATCTGAAACATAAACTTTTTTAATATTGAAAAGATGCAACTTTTAAAATAATAGATAACTTTTTATGAAACTACACAATTCTATTTATAACAAAAAGATGCAACTTTTAAACTAATATATTTTGGTTCTTATGAAAAGATACAACCTTTCAACAATTGTTTTTTTCTTTTGAAAATACACAATTATTTTTATAATGAAAAATGAAACTTTTAAACTAATATATTTCAGTTTAATATGAAAAGATACAATTTTTCAACCATTGTTTTGTTTTTCATGCAATTGTCCTAAGAAATGTTTTTTATACATAAGATATTTATGGCATTAACATATATTTTCAAACAACACATCTTTTTACGTGAAAGAGTCACACGTTTTCATATTTGAAGGATTACAATCTTTAGTTATAATTGTTTTTTTTTTCTTCTAATTGTCTTAATAATTTTTGTACACTTAAATTAAAATTGCTATGAGCAGTTATTTTTTTCAAACAACACAACTCTTTAATCTGAAGAGTCATACTTTTCCCTAATTCTTGAATTTTTTAAATTTTTTTGAAGAGTTTCAATCTGGTGGTTGTAATTGTTATGGTTCTATCTAATGGTTCTGAAAATGTATTTGGTTGAACTTTTTTTTCCTTGTAACTCTTGAAAATATTCATTTTAAAACAAAACACAACTCTTGATAATCTATCAATGTACCTTTTCAGATTACTATAACTAGAACATTTTATAGATGTAATTTTTTAAGAAAATTTATGTGTTTTTTTCTAATATAGGTATGATTCTTAGTACTCTTGAATATAATGTTTGATTCATTATATAGTTCTAAACGATCTTTAAAAATTTAATGTGATGTCTGCAAAAAATAAGTTAATAGGTTTAGTTTCAGTGAAACTAAACTACCATATCCAAACCAATCTGGCTATAAGAAAACAATCTATATTTTTTTTGTAATCTCTTATTCTTCTTATGATAAAGTACATTCTTTTTATATTTTTCTAACCCAGTTTGTCTGGAGTTACCGAGTCTTATTGTTTTTTAAAATGTCGTTCTTTGCATGTTAATTACAGTGTTTTAAAAAATATTATATTATTTAATCTGAAAATTTATAAACTGTTCCATCAATTCAACAAATTTTAAAAGTTTGTTTTCTCATATATAAAAAGATAAAAGAAAATGACTGCGAGTTTAATATTAAAGTTTACTTTATATTGTTATGCTAAACACATAGCACTTAAATTTACACATTTTCAAACACAAATTATACTTTCACTCTTCTATTATATAAGATTATTTTTGTTTTGATCTTCATACAAAATAATTAGTTTATTAAATGATTCAAAATGATTAATTAACAAATATAATTTATATAAAAAAACTTTAAAAAAAAACATCATTTCTCCCGCGCGTCTACGCGCGGGGTGGTTTCCTAGTAATAATAATAATAGCTAACAATTATTCAATTGCCAAATATTATGCAGTATAACAAATATATTAAAGGGAAAATTTCAATTTTACCACATTCATTCTACAACTTTTCATTTTTACCTTTGCTAGAAAAACATTTTCATAAATACTTAAATCGTCAGTAGCTAAATGACTAAAATAACCTTTTTAATTTATTTGTGATTTCTTTTTTCTCGTTGTCGTCGTCAAACCTCACCGTCGTCGTTGTCATCGTCTTCATCAAGCTTTGGTGTCGTTTTCATCGAGATTTGTCGTCGTCTCCGACGAGATCCATCATCACTCTCTCTCACGCAGCCGGCGACAAGAGATTACGAGAATCGCGATTCAAAACCTCAAAGACGTTGGCTCCTCTCCACAATTCACACTGGTATGTTTCTAATTTGTGTATTTTTTGTTCGATTCAAGTATTGTTCAGATTTGTTCTTTCTATTTGTGTATGTGTCTGTGTTCCTCTTTCTCGTAGATCTGAATTGGTGCTTGGATTGCTTGGATTCGAAAGGAGAGGGTCATGTGGGTGGACGTGTAGAGCATACTCAGCGCGTGGAGAGCTCGAAGTCTCATTCCCTTAAGGGTCTCTACCTTCACAGCTTGACTGGAGATTCATGCTTAGTTTGTTGTATACATCATAACTCAGCTTTTGTCTGATTTGTTCATTTGGCTGCTTTGATATTTATAACATGCTTAGTTTGTTGTACACATTCTACTGCTCATGTCAATATGATTTAAGAACAATGAAATACTCCAGTTTAGTTTTGCTTTGCAGAATCAACATGGTGAAGTGGAACCAAAGTTTTTCGAGGAGATGACAGTTCTAGAAGTTAAATATCAAAAGTTGTATTAACCTTTGTATACCAAGGTACGGAAAAGAAATTTCATCATGTGATTACATGAACTCCCTACTACTGAAAGCTTGATTAATATAACTCCTCTTTGTTGTTTGTTCTACTTTCTGAAATTGTCCACTAAGACATGTACACCAGGGAGGGATTCACTAACTTTCCTATCACTTCTGAATTAGAACACAATGGTAGCTTCAAGGAGGAGGTGAATAAAATCGTTTACACAGCCGGCGACTACAGGAACAACCAATGAAGAAGAAACACATCTTCTTGGATAGACTGGGAGAGTTTGCATAAACCTGAGAGGTGATGGAGATTTCTTTTTTTTTTCCTGTTGAAAGGTCTCGGCTTGACTATATTTATCCGGGTATGTATACTCTCTTGATCAATGTCTAATAAAAGGTTTCACTATTGTTTGGGTTTCTTAACTGTGGTTAATTATTGTTTTCCTATACTTGCACAACTTGCGGATTTACTAGAGAGCTAATGCGAATGAAAATTAGTCAGCGTATCAGATGTTGAAATCACAGTGGATATGTGAGTCTATGTCCAACAGATTCATGGGGTATAATTTGATTGAAAAGGATAATCTTCTTATGCTCATCTCTTTATCTTTTTCGGTTTTTTTTTTAGCTTAACATATAAGAGATTGTGATATCAATGTTCATATTGAAGTGGTGATTTTTGCCTTTTCTAGGTGTGGCTCCACTGCTTCTTCCTTTTTCGTTACCTCACCTCAGTGGTGTACAAGGTTTATAAAAACTACTACCCCAAGTTGCTGATAAGAATGGAAGAACATAAACGCATGTTACAACGTCATAATGAACTGGTATGATTTGATTACATATGTGTGTCTGTCTGCTTTTGAAAGACCAGTAAACTTATGGAGAGTTTAAATATCTTTAGTTAAGACTTGCATCATTTTACTTCAACTTTCTTTAAGTGTTTAAACTAGTCTTGCTTTCACAATTACAGAGTTCCAAACATCAAATTCAATGTCGCTAAAGTGCTTCAGTCTCTCATTCCAATTGTGGATCAGTCGGTAAGTGTGTGTATATATATATTATTATCAGTCATAACATCCATATGGTTTGTTTTAATTTTTGGTTTGGTGGTGAAAAGGTTGTAGAGAAGACGATTCGTCCAGGGCTTGTGGAGCTAAGCGAGGATCCATATGTTGATGTCAGTTTTTTTGCAAACCAAGCTCTTCAGTCTATTGATAATGTGATGATGTCTAGCTAAGAAAACGTTTAGATCTTTGTCTTTATCTCTCTCTCCCTGGTTTTCTATTTGATGCAACATTATAAACTCTCAAGACTTTGGTCTAAATGTTAAGATTTATACCATTTTTTAGAGTTTACATGTTGTTGAGAACAACTTATTACAGAGAAAAGAACAATGAGCAAGATAGCAAAAGAGAAGGAGAGTAATAAAGCAAAGGAGAGATACAACACCATTAACTAATAAGGGGATAGAAACCAAAAGTAAAGCTCAAGCAGAGAAGCGACGCAGCGGTCGTAGCAGGATGAGTGATGTAGCGGATAGATAGGTGAACGGTCGATCTAAGAATTTAGGGTTCTTCGAGACATGTTCTTGGATCGATCAAGAGTTACTTTCGTTAGCTTCTCGAGACCAACTTCCTGAAGAAGATGAATTTAATCGAATCTTGTTCAAGGCAACTTAAAATAGATGAACTGAATCAAATCTATATCAAGGTATAAAGCAAAGCTTTATTTATTAATTATCAAAATCTGAATACATCATTAGGTTTGAATACCTATTTATAATAAAACCTTAAATCTAGAAAACCCTAATCTTAGTTAAAATAGGAAAACAATTCAATTATGGAAAATACAAATAAAAGGTAATTATCTAAATAAACTAATGAATAATAAATATATTTGGATAATTTCCAAATATCTTGCTGCATCAGGTCTCGCCGGCCAAGAAAGATTCGTCCTCGAATCTTCAATCTTGTCACCAAAATATGATTTTGCACGAATTTTGCATGTTGCTGATTTTCCAGAAAATTTTCAGAAACTTGATTCTGCACAACTTCACGAATCTGTATAAATCCAGATTCTTCACAAACTCGTTTTTGCACAAAATTTGCACGATCCAGATTCTCAAAAGAACCTTCTTTGAAGATGAAGTCGACATGATGAACATCGTCTTCATAAACATCGTAGATTGGATCACCATAGATCTCTCAATAGATCTCATGGTTCTCTTCTTTTTCAACAAAAGGACTTTCGTCCATGATAGGATAGATGCTAATACTCATCATGACATCTAGAATCGCCTTCGATTGAGAAACCAAAGGAACGCAGCTCTGATACCAACTGATGTAGCGGATAGATAGGTGAACGGTCGATCTAAGAATTTAGGGTTCTTCGAGACCTGTTCTTGGATCGATCAAGAGTTACTTTCGTTAGTTTCTTGAGACCAACTTTCTGAAGAAGATGAATTTAATCGAATCTTGTTCAAGACAACTTAAAATAGATGAACTGAATCAAATCTATATCAAGGTATAAAGCAAAGCTTTATTTATTAATTATCAAAATATGAATACATCATTAGGTTTGAGTACCTATTTATAATAAAACTTTAAATCTAGAAAATCCTAATCTCAGTTAAAATAGGAAAACAATTCAAATATGGAAAATACAAATAAAAGGTAATTATCTAAATAAACTAATGAATAATAAAGATATTTGGATAATTTCCAAATATCTTGCTGCATCAATGAGATAGAGACAAAAGCCTATCTCTCAAAGCCCGGTCCACCACACGGAAGAACACCTCTTGAGTCAAAGATACATCAGTGAAAATGCGCGCATTACGCTCGTGCCAAAGATTGTAGATTATGATTTGATTGAGAAGCTTCAGCACTGCTACTGCCCGAGAGGCATGAGGTCCCTGAAGTTGCCGGCACATGTCAAAGATTTATGCTAGTGAATGTGGAGGAGACGTCATAAACATGCCACAAAAACAAATCCAAGTAGCAGCAGAGAAAGGGCATCTGAAAAAGAGATAATCAACAGTTTCATCAGATTGAGAGCAACTAATCAATCGATCTCAAGTAGGTAACCTTCCAAGGAAGGTAGTCCAAGATATAAAAGAACATCGTGGAATTTCTTCCTTAAACCAAACCACAGAATGCCAATCTACATGAGTACCCGGTGTTCGGATCCTCTCCCAAGTCACTCGTGAAGAGAAAGAGGGACCAAACCCATCAGAATGAGTCCTCCACAGGTAAACGTCGCTATCACTTGTAGCAGAAGGGACTGGCATTGTTGAAAGGATAACCTGAAGCGTTTCAGCTAATTCCGATCTAGCTGGAGGAAGATTCCAGTGACCATTGGTCACTGACTGATATCACAAACATAACCCACTCCAGCAATACTCTATTATTCATTTCAACAATCAAAACCCTGAAACAAAATTACTCCAGTTACGGAAATGATCAAAATATTTACAATACCACTATTTACAAAATCAACCACCTGGCTCTTGTAGCATGCTGGTTCTACGGTGGCATTTTAATGTGCAACGTGCGACCAGTTCGAAGCTTGAGCAAGGCATCCAAAGAGAGAGCGACCAAGAAAGTAGTAGAACAGTAGAGAGCGTCTTGATACATTAATCAAATGAGGTATTTCTGAATATCTTTCTTTTCCGGCATCTCCTAATTACATAACAAGAGAAAAAAAGAGGTATGCAAATGTTTCTTTTCATTCTAATAGCATCTTTATCGCGGGTATTTCACCCTGTATCTTAGCCTTTTTAGAATAAAAAAAATGAAAATTAGCTTTAATGAGAATATACATATCTTAATTAGGGATTACAAGACACGGTTTTCTGGGACACGTGTTGCCATGTGCTCTTTCGTGTCTCTCTCCCTTCCTCGCGTGCGGAACCACATATTGGATCACTCTAGTGCGGCACGACTCTGAGTCTCCACGCGACACAAACGTCCGACGCCATCGTCTCTCTCTCTCGTTTCACACCCTAACGAATCTCCGATCCGATGAATGAAGAAAACGAACCACCATGCGCTACACCAGCGCCCCCGCCTTGGCGTAACCCTCCGTCATCACACTTCACCGACATATTCAATTTCAAAACTCCGAGGCATCCTTCCGTTATCAAGCCAAATCTCAGCAACTCTCCGTATCCTCAATTATTGACCGCTCCAAAAAGTCGATGACTTTAGGTTGGTCTAGTGAGAAAGGATCATGCTTGAATAGCTCCAAGTATTCAACGTTGAAGGACTCTTTGAAAGAAGTGTGTAGCTTAGATGATTTGAAGCTGAGGATGCAATTTCACTTGACTTGACAAGTTGCAAGGAGATTTTCGATGTGCTCACCCATGTTACCAAGGTAAATTATCCAGAAAAGCATCTCTCTTGTGTGCTCTCTTGAGAAAACATTGCCAAAGCTATAAGCTTTTTTGATTGTCTCTTTGGAGAATTTTCGGTCAAACCACTTAGACTATGGTTTGATACTCTATTTCAATCTCTTGGTGTCTGAATTTGCCCTGCTTTTCAGTTCCCAGATCTTTGAATTATTGATTGGTTTAGGGTTTTTTGTGTGCTCTCTTGAGAAACATTACCAAAGCTATAAGCTTTTTGATTGTCTCATTAGAGAATTTTGGGACAAAACATTGGCATATGGTTTGTTTCAATCTCTTGTTCTCTGATTTGCCCCTGTTTTCAGTTCCGGATCTCTGCTCTGTTGTTTTGTTTTAGGGTTTTGAATATATATAAGCTTTTTGATTGTCTCTTTGCTTACACAATGATTTTGATTCTCCTGCAGTGTCACAATGGACATACTCTATGTTCAACTTGTAAGAACAGGGTTCACAATCGCTGCCCTACTTGTAGACAAGAGCTTGGTGATATCCGTTGCTTGGCACTCGAAAAAGTAGCTGAATCTCTTGAGCTACCTTGCAAGTACATCACTTGGCTGTCCTGAGATATTCCCTTATTACAGTAAGCTCAAACGAGACTGTACGTAACTTGGATTTGTTTCAGGTTTTTCATTGCTTTGGTCAATGCTTCTGTCTTCATTTTTTTTTTAAATTCATAAATAAGAAACTTGCATTGGAGGATGAAAATTTAGTGGTCTCTTAAACAAAGTTTTTATCACACATTTATTACTAAAAAAAAGATTAAGAGACCCATTAGGGATTGTAGGATAATGATACTTTAACTCTAACGAAAATATTTCGAAGCCAGGAAAGGGGAAAATGGCAATTTAATCCCCAACTATTTCAAATTAGCAAGTTTAATACCAAACTATTGGTTGCATGATTTTAAACCCCAATAAAGTGTTGACTTGGCAAATTAAAGACCTAAAAAGTCAGACGTTACGTGATCTCCAATTTGAAATCAACTCAAGCAAAGACGATTGGTGATGAGAGAAGGTTGCTCTTACCAACCAAAAACGACTTGGTAGATTCATTTCTATTTTTCTCCTTAAAACCATACTAGATAAGCTAAGTTGAAGCTTCTGAGGCAGAGCGAAAAAAGGGAGAGTTGTTCTTGACTGATAATACACTATCCAACCAATACTAAAAAGAATTTCTTTGCTCTTTAGTGAAAATGATGACTGTTTTTATTTTACCGTTAAGACCTCTCACTTTGATGTGGATATGTTTTAGCTTTCTCTTCTAGCAAACAAAATTCTAGAAAAAGAACAACGGAATCAAATTTTTTTGCAAGCTCTGTTGTTCAGACTTCAGAGCAAAGATTTGTGGATGCCGCGTGACTTGTCTTAGGAAGAGCAACCAAGAAAACACAAATTTTATAACATGAAGAGCTTATTTGGTATATACATGGGGGCCTGAGTATTGCAAGTCATGTCCTGAAAGAAGACAGAAATCATAAAAGATAGATGTGAAATTCTCTACATATACAACCAATACTCTATAAATATTCAGCTGCAGGCCATCTCCTCAAGAAAGACAAGGTTATAAAGAAAGGTGTATAACTCTACAAATAAAACAATCTTCCATGATGTCAAGCTCTTTGGTTCCAAACTCTGTTTTCTATATTTGTGGTCTTATTTTACGAGACTTTGTTATGATGAACAAGTTACATGAAGCTCCTAGCTACATCAATGAAATACGTGAATCTCAAGGATATACTCCTAAATCCTACCATGATGTTAACTTTTTACAAAAAAAAAAAAAAACTCACAGCTTTATAGAAAAAGTAGTAGAAAGAAAACAATGCTAGTGTACTCCAGAAACAATCCATATTTTCTACCAAAGTTGAAGACATAGAGAAGAAACATTAACGCTTATTTCCTAAAAAAATAACTTGTAGAGAAACAAGATGAATGTACGTTTCAGCAAACATCATGTTGTAGAAGAAAACAAGGCCAAAATACACAATTAACTGAAAAGAACAATGGTCGTTGTTTTGAATTTCTTCAGCTCATTCAATACAATCATCCATCAGATAAGAGAGTTATCTACTAAAGCTAACACATGAATATAATGAGTCTAGCTAAGCTTACCTCTAGGGAATGAACACATAGAAAGTAAAGACGTTCATGATTAGCTTTGGACTGTGATCTTTGAAATCTATCCTTATACAAACTGCTCAACTCTTCAGAACAGAAAACAAAACATAAAATCTACAAATTATCTAGAAGCAATTCTTTTTCTGCTTCTTGACAATTGTTCTTCTCGATGTACTGCACCACGTCTTGCCAGATTTTGACTCCTCTCACCGGAAATCACCTTCTCTCATCGCCAATCATCTTTAATTTGCTTGATTTAGGGTTTCAAATTGGGGAATTTGAGTTTAAAGTGGGCAGACGCCAACAACGTTTCCTATTAAACTAACAGATCCATTTATGAACTCACCGTCTGACTTTTTAAGTTGGGACTAAAATCGCTCAAGTAATAGTTCGGTATTAAACTTGCTAATTTCAAATATTTGGGGATTAAAATGTCCCTTTTCCCGCCAGGAAAGTTTACATTATGATCCAAAAGATTATTTTTGATCCATGCCATGTACCGGATGATTATGTATACTAGGTGATTTTCCCGTGCTCATGCACGGACATAAATATTTAGAAAATAAATATATTATAAAATTAATTATTATTTACTTTAAATTTTAAATTAATTTACAATTTTCAGGTATAATTTCTATTAATAATATTATATTAATTTAATTATATATATAATTTAAGATATGTTAGATTTTGTCAGTTTTATTGTTTTTCGGTTGATTTAGTTATTATATTGATATATCAGCTTCTATCTATTTCTCTGAATTCAATTATAATTTTTTTATTCTAAATATATGAAATTTCTGATTAATTGTCTTACTTACATTAATGTCGGTTGTTAGCTTAGAAATATAAATATATCTAGTTAGATTATGTATAACTTAAGATTTTTTGTGCTTAGAAAGAAAAACAAAAACAAAAACTAAACTGTGTGATTCTAAATTACATACATAAGTAAATAATAAATTTTTGGAAGCTTGTGAACACATATCAATATTTACAATATTTAGATTGATTGGATGGTAAACTTAAATTTATTTTAAATATTTTAAAAATAAGGATTCTGATTTGCTTAATTATTTTGATTATGGTTACATTAAGTTCCACAAACATAAAAACATAAAATTAAAAATCAAAGAGTTATTAAGAAAACATATAATTTTAACTATTAAAATATAATATATCTACTTCAGTAAATTATATAGTGTTATGATATTTTAAAATAATTTTAGTTATTTGATCAAAAAATGTTTATTATTAATTTTTTTTTTAGTTTTGTTTTTAATATCTCTTAAAATATGCAGTAATAATGTTATTGTTTTTGAAAAATGTTATTATTTTTGAGAAATTATATTATATAAGTAAAATAGAATTTATATTTTTTGCTATAGTCAAATATATATACTAAAAATTAAAAAAATATTTCAAGAATACTAATTATAAAACAATTGTCAATTAAACATATATCCGTTTATGTTACTTAATTATTTTATGTAATCATCTAATAAAATAGATAGATATATACAAAAAATAATTACTTTGAAAAATATATATTTATTCTTTAAATTATTTATTTTTCTACTATCAAGATTGGTTGTGTATGAATTTTTTTATGGAATCACATTATATACAAATATTGTTTTTCATCTAAGAAGATATAGATATAAAGTATTTTATTACTTCAAAAGTATATTTTATGTTATTTAAAATATATTTAAATTAAATATTACTATTTTGTGAACTTTCCTTTTTTATGAAACCATATTTATATATATTTATATTTCGTTTTTAAATAGTTTTGTAAACTTTAGAAATGTTTCCTTTTTATTTTATATTGTTATTGGGAATTTTTTTTAAAAGAAATAAAAATATTTAAATGTATTTTTAATTTATTAGAGGTATTATAGTAATCAACCAGCGTAAGAGTTAACGTAAGCGCGACACATAAAAAATGATTTCTCAAATAATATTATAAAAATTTATCGTTTAAATATACATGTATTTTCATAATATTTATCAAATTATATGTTGATTTCTAAAAAATACTAGAAAATAAAGTGTAACTGATAAATTTTTGAATCTTCATGAACATATATATTTTCATTAATTTGAAAATATATTTTGTGTTATTTAAAAATATATATTAATGGGGGTATTACTATTTTGTGAACTTTCTTTTTAATAAACTCATATTATATACATATATTTTCGTTTTAAAATTTTAGAAATATTTCATTTTTGTTATATATGTTATTTGGAAAAAGGTAAAAAGGAAACTAAATAAAAATTAATAATAATCTTAAAATATAATAATTCATTAAGGGTATCTATATAATCAACCATCGCGAGAGTTAACGTGATCGCGATACGTATGAAACTGACTTCTCAAATAATATTATAGAGATACATGTGAGATCCAAGCCGGTTCGTTGTCTTGGGGTGCCTAAAGCCCAAATACTTTGAACCCATCTATAAAAAATATATTTTGTCTAAAAAGTTACCGACAAGCTTCGAAACTAATTCCATAGCCCCTATTATGTTAGCTTCAACCATTACACAACATCGATGTCTACGAAAATTATGCCCTATAAATATATTAATAGATTTTGATTCCCGCTTAAAAGCTGCGGATTTATTTTTAAAATTAAATAAATTCTTCTAAATGATTTTTATATGAGATTCTGACTCGCAATTTTTGATCCCCGATTTTTTACCCCGAACCAAAAATCAAATAGATAAATAAATTTACATTTTTTTCAAAATTATCGAATATTTTAATTTAAACATCCGATTTAAAATGAAAATTTCTAAATTATTAGATAGAAATTATAAAATGAGGTAAATCTATTGTTATTAGAAAGATTCATAGCAAATTTATTTATGTGTATATTAACTATCAAACTATAAAAAATGAAGTAAACGTGTTTGGCCAACTTACTAAAGTGTGTCTTCTAACACGAAGCATGGATTTTGGTTCTCTTTAAAAATATAAAAATAATTATATCAGTCATCTTGTATGTTAAAAAAAATCAATATATAGAAATCACAAATCTATATAAGATATTAAACTTACATTAGCATCACACATGATTAGCTCCATAGACTCTCTAACGTCTTTCATGAAATGTCTCCATGTATCAATGATCTTCACTTGGATGCGATATGCCGTCTTGCATGGTTTGATATCGTTCAAGAAAGTTAGATACATATTGTTCGCCATTTTTTTTCTGTATATGTAGGTCTGATGAATATCGTAGTTAACTGATCGTATATTTATAATAGGTATATGGTATAGCAGATTTAGGTTACGCAAATGTAGGTCAGAATATTTTATAGATTTGATAAAATTTGTAATTTTGTGGAATAAGGAATCTTATCCGAGTATATTGCAACTATAATAAACTTTTTTTTTTAATTTCTAAGAGTTAATGCTAATTCATTTAAAGTAGCTTAACGATAATTTGGCAAGAATAAGAAAAATAATAACTAATTGTGATATTAAATAAAAATTGTAGACAAAGTAATATAAATATTTCTGGATTTTTATTATTAAATATCGTATATACAATATATCGTTAACTAAAAGATTTGCTCAATACATTTAAATCAATTTTCTTTTTTCAGATTGGTCATATAGAATATCGTATATATCAATATATTGTTAATTTAAACTTTTAATTATCAACCAATCATATATACAATATATAGTTAATTTAAATTTGTAATTATCAA
Source organism: Eruca vesicaria subsp. sativa (assembly GCA_932364175.1). NCBI lineage: Eukaryota > Viridiplantae > Streptophyta > Magnoliopsida > Brassicales > Brassicaceae > Eruca > Eruca vesicaria. The sequence continues at coordinate 189,430 of CAKOAT010187377.1, read as the reverse complement.
CCAATCAAAACTATAGGTGTTTGAGTTATGGATTCAAACCCACTAAGACCCATAGAAACCGACCTAAACCAAAAAAATTCAAATATCTTATTAGGTCCAAATGTCTAGGACCTACGGGATCCAGACCAGCAAGAAACCTATCCATACTTGACCCGAATGCCTTTTCATACTCTCTCTAATTATATTTTACTGTATTTTATAAAAATTCTATATTTTTCGTCGATAATATTTAGGATTTACTTGGCAGATTTTGGATAATTTAATATTATGTGAGTATATTGCAATTATAATACTTTTTTTTAATTTATAATCATTAATGCTAATTCAATTAAAATATGTTAACGATAATTATGTAATAAGGAAAATAGTAACTAATAATAACCAATTGTGATATTAAATAATACTTGTAGACGAAGTAATATAAATATTTCTGGATTTTGTTATTAACTATCGTATATACAATATATCGTTAACTAAAATATTTTTTCAATACACTTAAATCGATTTTCTTTTTTTTTTAAATTGGTCATACATTACCGTATATATCAATCTACTATAATTAAAAGGGTTTATTCTAGAGATTTTAAGCTATCCGCATCATTTATTATATTCAGCCAATAAAAACATTTTATTCTGCCACGTCAATTTATTCTCTCTGCGTTTTCTTCGCCTCTTCTTTCTTCTTCTATGACGATTCGATTTCTAGACTTTCAATTTCTCGACCGAAGTCGTTTCATAGACACCAGTCCTTCACTCCACCTCCTTGCCATGAATCCCTCTTTGATGGGTTCCTCTCGCACAGGTACGATCTACCACCAGTGCACTTGAGATGGAGTTGTCTGATGACATTTGTAGCTAGGTAAGACAAGTGGTGACGATTATCATTTCGATTAGCTGAAAATTCACGAGCAGGAAACTGTAGGTTTGTACAAGCAGATGACAGGCAACATCGGTGGAGGTATCTCCAATTCAAAGCCTTATTCTGATGCTATGCAGCTGGCGGCGTTGATTACGCACGGCTTCCTCGATGTCAACGGTACGGGTTCTTTCTGTTTATACCAAAAGATGTGTGGTACGGTTTACTTCTTTCTGCTCTAATTTTTTTTTGCAGCAAGAGTATAGAAAACTAGACTTATCTTTTCTGTTCGAATGTTAACAGGCGGAGAAACAAAAGAAAAAAAAATGAGACTCGCCGGGAGATGCTATAAGACGCAAGGTTGCCATTGAGAAGGCAAATGCATGTAGAATTGCTAGAGAGTCTATGGATTTAATTGAAGACGAGCAGCTAGAACTGATGGATTTGGCTGCTACTAGCAAAGGATTGTCCTTGGTGTTACAGCTTGATCATGATACGTTGCAGAACCTTGAACTGTATAGAGGTATGATCTCTTTTCCAAGCCGTGGTGAAATTGATTTAGCAACAACCATAATGAGTTCGGTCGAGATCTTGCAGTTTATAGCAGATATTCTACTTTTTTCAGATTCTTTGAGCACATTTCCACCAAAGTCTTTGCAACTGAAAATGCCGCTTACATTTTCTCCATGGAAAGATTCTGAGGAAAATGTTGGGAACCTTTTTATGGTATGCTCGATTAACCGTTACTCTCTGCGTATGCTACCTCTTACTTTAAATTAGTATAACAGAATAACTTTGGTTTCTTTTAAGGTTTGGAGATTCCTAATATCATTTTCTGATTTGAGGTTCTGCGGATATATGTATTAGTCTGACATGGTAAAACTTCTATCTTCTTTCTGTAGCTTCGTTTCAAGGATATTTGGTCATGCTACAGAAGATTCACATTCAAAATCTGGCATTGTTCGTTCACTTACCGTGTGCATATCTCTCTGTTAGATTCAAGGAGATCTGCTGCTTCATCGTATTTCTTCAATTCTTTTAGAGGTCAACATATGTTTGAATTCCCCCGCTCCAGTGTCCGAGGAGACTATTGGTGCTATGTTCCCAAAGATCGGTAAGTTGGTTTCCCATGCTATCAGATCTCCCCATTAAGCACTAATATCCTTTTTTTTTTCTTCTTTTGTTATAACTTATAATACGGGCCTGGTAGTAATCATATGGACAACACTCACCTTTATGTTAGTATTCAGGCTTTTCATGACTATGTAAGTCCCTCTTTAGTACTCATCTGGGATCTCATTGCTTTCTTTCATTCCATTGTTCTTACTCTGTATTTGATATATATATATATATATATCCTATTTTAGGACTCAAGATTGATGGGGGAGATACACATTACTCTTCTAAGAGTATTTGAGGTACATTGATATCTTTGCTCTTTATATATTCTGGTTTGATGTTCCTTTCTGGTATTATTTTTTTAAAAATGTTCTAAAACGTAACTTAAACAGGCATTGGATACACTTGGGAACACCAAGTAAGGGTTAATAGGAAAATACTTGATGTAGTTGAAAGGCTCTGGGCCGATGGAGGCAACAATGCATGCTTGGTTAATCGGGAAGATGTAAGTAGATAGAATTCTTATAGTATTCATTTAAGAGTCAGCTAATCGATCTACAAAGTTATATGTTTCAGTGGTAGGTCATACATATAACATACAATTATAATCTACCATAGGTGTATGATGTTTTTTGTATTCTATATTTTGTTTGCTGTTTAGGTTCCCATTATTTGTGTGTGGAGACTAAAGGTTGTGAAGATATCATTTCTACTATTCGCAGTGGTTCAGCAGTTGAATTTGCTTTTGCATCAATTCTGGAGAAAGGGTTACTGGCTCCGCACAAGTCCAAGCATCGGTTGACACCTGGAACTGTCAAATTTTCAGCCTTGCCTGTTCTGTCTCTTGAGGCAAGCAAGGGTCTGACACTGTTCGAACTTGCCGACAAGATTCAGGAAATCTGTATATGTTACTGTAATTGAAATATTTCATTTACTTATTTTTTTGTGGTTTTCTTTTGAAGAAATCTGAACTTGGGAACCTGAGCACAAGCAAGACACCAGAGGCTTCAATTTCTCTTGCATTAACAAGAGAAGAAGCATGGGAAGAGATTGAGAATGTTGGAATCAAGTGGAGTACTGAGTTGGGGAAGGTCGAGGAAGAGAAATAGAGATGAGAATGAGCCAGAAGCCAGAAGTTGTGTTAAGCTACAAAAGATGTCTCTCTGCTGCAATTAGCCATTAAGATGATCACTGGTCTACAAATCTGCGTTTTCTAAAGTGGAGACAAAGGTTGTTGAGAATTTCATAGAGGTTTTTTATATCGTGCTCTTATTCCTAATCATCTAAGAAAATTTAATAAAAACTTCGCCTCTCTCTCTAAACACCAAAGTGAGTTTAAATAATGTGTTAACCGTTTTTATTCTTTTCACTTCTTATAAAACCAGAAAATAGTGTAAAACAAATTAAACAACTTCTGCTTACATTATAAAATAGTCATTGTTGTGATAAATGTTTGTCAAGTTCATAAAATTCAAGCCAAATAAAATGAATGAATCTAATAGATGTTTATCCTTTTCCTCACCAAAATCAAATTCAAAAAAATATTTTTTTTGTGACATTTGATAAATTAAATATTAAATTAAAAATAATTATGTTTGAAAAAATATTTTTCGTACCATTTTGAAAAATTAAATATTTGATAGAAAACAGTTATTGATGTGATAATATTTTTTCCCAAATCCATCAAATTCAAGCCAATGACAAAAAAATGAATGAATCTAATTGAGGTTTATCCTTTTCCGCACCAAATTCTAATTTGATAAATTACTTTTTGTAACATTTGATAAATTAAAAATATTTAATAGGAAACCACAACCAAATAATAACAAGTAGCCAAAACATAATTTTTGAAAATATTTATAATAAAATATAAATAGCTAAAATAATTATAATTTATATAATGGAATACACAATAAATCGAAATTACATTATTTTACACATTTATAATTTAACAAAAGTATATAGACGCACCTGACTAGAGAAAACATACACAATGTATTAGTGCAAGCAACCGATGAATTGTCATAAACCTCATTAATAGGAGGTGAAAACGACTATTATTATGTTTAGACACTGGAAGCAATGTCAACCTCACAATAAACGGTTCTGAATGAACCATTTAAAACAGCCGAGGAAAAACACTTTCCTTCAGAATAAGTTTCTTGAGTTTCACTACTCACACCTGAAGCTACACGAGAGGCAAAATAAAATGAAAACTTAGAAGCACCTGAATTGTTTAGTCAAAACTTAAAAAAACATATCAGTCATAACCTTGCCAGGTTAGAAAAGGAGCCTCAGATTTGATCACCCACTTAAATCACACTCAAAAGAGAAAGTTGAGAAGCTTCCATGATTATTTAAATAGCTTATCGTGGTTTTCTATATTGTTTTGTTATAAGAGAAAAACCTCAGTTACATATTCTGATTTAGTGCATAATCGCTTACATAACAACTACAATATAAATAAAACCACAACACAAAATTTGTTATATCTGGGTGATAAATTATTTAATCAACAACTAGAATCTAATTGAGTAATAATTGTATTAAATTATTCTAACAGTTTACCCCTTTTTTTTTTAAACTGAGTAAATAGATGTTTATGTATTGACTATTTTGCATTACATGTATGTGTTGTTACTTTTTTGCTAACAGTCCTATTTTTAATAAACATTGATTTAATTAAATATTCAAACCATTATTCTAATTTGGTTTAGTTGTATTATGGTTTAGGGAACCTACAATGCATATACCTAACATACTGGAACACCACACGTAGAGTTGCCAAATATTATTTATACAACATCACTTTTTAACAAAAACATAATGGCACGGCAAATTAGTTTTTTTTTGAGTAAAAGAATTCCCGGGCGTAGCCCGAAAAAAGGATCTAATATTATTAATTTAAATGTATAGTTATCAACCAATCATATATACAATATATAGTTCATTTAAATTTGCAATTATCAACCAATCAAAATTATAGGTGTTTGAATCATGGACTTAAACCCACTAAGACCTATAGAAACTGATCCAAACCAAAAAAATTCAAATATTTTATTAGGTCCACATGTCTAGGATCTACGGATCTAGACCCGCAAAAACCTATCCATACTTGACCGAATGCCTTTTCATACTCTCTTTAATTATATTTTTACTGTATTTTATAAAAATTATACTCGTTGAGTCGATAATATTTAAAGTTTACTTGGCATATTTTGGTAAATTTAATAGTAAAGATTTATAAGGTTTTTAATAACTTTTAAACTTATAATAAATAACAAATATTTGTTATAAGTAATTTTTATAAGAAAATTAATTAATGTAATATATATAGTTTTGTTTTTAACAGATGTTTTGTTAAAATGTTTTTATCAAATTTGATTTTGTAAATATTTGAAACTAAATAATGTAAGATAATGTGATATAATATGTTGTATGATATATGTTAACTTATTTTAATAATTGATGTTTAAATATTGTAGGTCTATTTTTAAGAATAAGATATGGTGTATAACATTTTTGCATAACAACCATAATGATGGATGGTAAATTATTTTTAAAAAGAAAGTGTATCATATGGAATGAAACACGTGTGATTTTATATAGGTACACTTTGAAACATTAATATATAAGTCTGTATATAAAAGCCTTTGATTTTACATATATATATTGATAGGTCTGTATATTAAATACAAATGATTTTATGTATATATATATACTAAAATATATGAAACATTATATGGACTAAAGGAGAATAAATTATGGTTACTAAAACATATGCGACATAATATGGACTAAAGGAGAATAAATTATAGTTAGAGTACTATATGATAAGATAGATAATAGACAAAATAATAGGTAGACCAATGTACATAATAGTTAAATGATCATTTTACCATTAATGAATAGGTACAGTAACCTTGTATAAGTCGATTTTTGAAGACTGATTCTCTTTTAATAGTATAGATATAATTTGGCGCCTAAAGCTTGGGTTTACCAGCTTTAGCTCAGGGCCAGTCCTACGTACGACCATGAGTACCAATTAAAAACTCAGCTTCTCTTGTGTGGTTCAAAGGAGCTATTCCCCGAAACAGCTTCACAATGTGGGTGGCGAACGAAGACAAGCTACCAATAAGAGCCACTACAAGAAAACTCAAGTTTACTAGGACCACTTTGCCTCGTAATTTCCTAGTAAATGACCATTTACTAGAAACTTACGAGGAAACGCGTTTTCTTGAAACACGTTCATCGTAAAGCCTTTTTCCTCGTAAGGTCCTAGCTAATTTACGAGGAAAACTTTCCTCGTAAACGCGTGGATACGTATTTTATCGTAAAGTCCTCGTACATACTTCCTCGTAAAGTCATAGTAACCCATTTCCTTGTAAGCTCGTAGTAATGCTTTACGAGGAACTTACTAATAAAGGTTACGAGGAACTTTACTTCGAAAAGGTTACGAGGAAATTACTTTGAAATGTTTTTTCCCTATTAAAAAAATATTAATTATAAATTTAAATAATATATTTTAAAAAATTAAAAAACCAAATTATTAATATAAAAAGAAATAACATAATATTTTATAAATAACTAAATATTTAAGTTTTAAAATTCATAATATACAATTAAAAATAAAAAAGCTACGGATGGTGCTCGTTAAATTGCCAAACGAAGTCGTCCCGGCTCACCAACTCCTCCTCGTCAATGTTGGTCGTCGGCTGTGACTGTGACGGTAGATGCTATTGGGTTGGAAGCCCTCCTTTTCCCGTCTCACACGCAACATCTCCGCCAATTGCGGTTTCCAACCGCCAAAACGTCCAGGACATCGGTGAGAGAACTCACATGAGATTGCGTCGCCAGCAACTCCGAGCGCAGCTGAGCAGTGACATCGTGCTGTTCCTGAGCATAAGACGATGTCTCTGTGGGGACATCGTTAACGAAACCAATCCCGACGATACGTCCATTTTTCTTAGGGGCGACCTGTAAATAAAAAGATTAATAACGTTAAAAAAATAAATTAAATAAATAATAAAAATTAATAGAAATTTTTTTTTACCTCCTCGTAAATCTTATCCACTTCAAGAGTGGATAATATAACTGGTGTCCCAGACTGCTGAGTCAGCTGGGTCTGGCGTTGGTCAACCCGAGCAACAACCTCGTTGTAGATCCGCTCAGATCTAGGATTTACAAAATGCCCAGCCTTGTTCCGGTAGATCCTCTCCTAAAGCTCTTTCAGAGATGGCAGAACTCCTATCTCTTTAGCCTAAAAATAATTTTTAAAATTAAATATTAATTAGGAATATAAAAATAGAGTAAAAATTAATTAGTTATTAAAAATTAATTTACCATGTCTAGACGGATTCCCCCGTGAGGTTTTATTAGTTATCTTCATGTTGCCATGCTCATCTCTTGTCATGCGGTTCTTGGAGTTTGTGTGGGAGGTTCTGACCGAGTCCGGCAACCCCCAATATCTGATGAGGCCATCCCACACGTCGAATGTGAGGCAATCGGGTTTCCCCTCCTCGTAACCATCCACCTGAACAAAAAATAATTTTAAAATGTTTGAATTAAAGTCAATAATATAAAACTAGATATATATAATTTATAAATACATACCTAAAAATCGCCCTTCCAGTTGTAGACCATGTCGAGCAATCGTGCTTTTGCCTTCGCCTCAAACTCCGTCTTCACCCGCTGGTGAATCCATATAAACCAACGATATTTTTGCTGTAACCAGAAAAAATTAGAATAATTAGTTCAATAATATTAAAAATTTTAAATAATTAAAAATAAATTAAGTTTATTAATTAATGACTTACAGCAAACGATTTGAACCACGTCTTTTTGTGTGGTTGGGCGTCTTTTTCCAGTTTGGAGCTGGATCGGGAAAGTATCCCTTGATACAATACGTGATGCTCTTAGCGACAGATCCGTCAAGACCAAACCTGGAAAGAAACAAAATAAAAACATTAATTAGATTAATTTGTAAATTTTTGGTTAATTAAGAAATAAGTTAAAAACAGTTTTTAAAAATTAAAACATACCATAATATGTTGCGGCCGTCTCGTCGGACATGATCTAACTCAGGAAGTCCTTCTCTACCTGGAAGGGCCATAATATCCTCGACCGTGTACACCGCAAATGGAGTGTTTGGCGGCACCTCCAAATCGAGATGAACCCCGGCGATTGGTTGAGGAGGAGGAGGAGGAGGAGGTGGTGGATCAAACCGGGGAGCCGTAGAAACTCCCTGAGCCTCGGGAACAACGTCATCCGGCGGAATCGAAGAACCGGGAGCTGAAGAAGATGATGTGCCTATGTGAGGACCAGGCTGACGACCGAACATATCGCCGTAATGACTCCCCTGAAGAGGCCTCTTAGCCCTATCAAGCTTGCTTTTTCTAGTCATCTAAATTTCAAAAAAAAAATTAAAACATTAATATACTAGTATCATTTAAAAAAAAAGTTAAAAAAAACTAAATTAACATAATCTAAATTCCCTAAACTAACCACCTAATCTAAATTCCCTAAACTAACCACCTAATTTCAATTTCCTAATCTAATCACCTAATTAGGAAATAGAGAGAACCTTAAGAGGATTCAGAGAGAAGATTGTTTCCTCGTAAGATCCTAGTAATTTTACAAGGAAATAGCTATGCCCGCGTTTAGGGTTACGAGGCCTTTACGAGGAAACAGCTATGCTTGCGTTTTCTATTACTAGGGTTTTACGAGGAAAGGGTTTGTAAATCCCTAAACTCGAAACCCCAAACCCCAAACCACAACTTCCTTAACTTATAACCTCTTCTACAACCAAACTCCAAACCTCTTCTACACATAAACCCTAAATTCAAATTTATTTTGTGATTAAACAAACTTAAAACATACATATGATTCAAATTCCTTTTTATGATTAAAAAAACTTTTAAAACATACATAATTCATTCGGATACATTCTCGTAATCTGTTGAAACATCATCGTTTTCGTAAAACTCGTCCTCAACACCTTTGTCCGTCGAGTGATCAGGAACATCTTCGTATTCAGGATTATGCGGATCAATGAGTAGGATGTCATCAATTTCTGCTTCAGGTTCCTCGATTTCATTGGTGTTTTCTTCTTGTAATGGTGGTTCTTCTCCAGCGATTATTCGTCCTCGAGGTGTAACTTTGATAACAACTAACCAGTTTATTCCCGAGGTAGTAATCCGAAGGTATGGAATGAAGCAAACTTGATCTGCTTGGGAAGCTAATATGAAAGGTTCAAATTTATTGTACCTGAAAAAATAAAGAAAACGTATAAATTAATTAGTACTTGAAACCTGGATGTCAAACTCATACCTGGAATTGAACTACACCGTTCTTGTTAATCTGAACACCTCTGTTGACGACGGGGTCGTACCACTCACACTTGAAGATAACGCATTTCAAACTCATACCTGGAATTGAACTTTATAAATCTCCTGCAAGATCCCGTAGAAATCTGTTTTGCCTTTTACACATATTCCATAATTACTTGTCGCCCGGTGTCTACCATAGTCATAGGTATGAAAAGTATAGCCTCGGGTGAAATACATCGATGATGCAGTGACCTTTGCAACTGGACCTTGAAGTAATTCGCGAAACCATGCGGGATACTCAGGATCGTCATAACCAACCTGCAAAAAAGTAATAGAACTAGACATTAGACTTACTTTGTGGTAAAGTATGCATAAAATTTAAGCTATAATAAATACATGTTTCCTCAACTACTTGATAAAGTGTTGATCTTTTCTTTTGTCTAACTCAGTTGTCGATATACCAGGTATTGCTTTTTCGACCTAAGTCACAAATTGGCTGTAAAATAATATATGTTATGTTATATAATATAGAAAAATATATATATAAGTGTGTATGTTTATATATTTACCTTTCAAAATAACCAATCAATGGATGCTCGCAATTGAGAAGAATATAAAGATGTGCACTATAGACGTCTTCATCACTCGACTACCAAACCTCTTTCAATTTCCCACCCAATCGCCCAATTTGGCAAAAGATGTCTGGAACATCGTCTTCCATATATGTCTGGAATATCGTCTTCCATATATGTCTGGAACATCGTCTTCCATATATGTCTGGAACATCGTCTTCCATATATGTCGGCACGACACCACCATCATATCTTCTTGAAGCTCGTTTCCTTGTACGTACTTTCGGTGCAAAGTAATACGATGTGAAATGTGATGTTTCTTCCGTCAAACTTCCCGCAACAATAGAACCTTCATTTCTTGCTAGGTTTTTGGCTTTTCCTTTCAAAGTTTTCATGTCCCTTTCATACTGATACATCTATCCATAATGCACAGGTCCACGAAATAATGCCTCATACGGGAGGTGGACAACTAGGTGTTTCATGACGTCAAAAAAATAGGCGGAAATATTTTCTCCAAGTTGTAGATTAAGATGGGGATGTTTTCATGAAGTTGTTGGACAACTTCCTCTTTAAGAGTGCGGGTGCTCAGATCCCTAAAAAATGCTCCAATTTCTTCTATATTACAAAAACAAAAACTAAACACATTAGTAAATATATATAAAGAAATAAATTAATCTTTGCGTCGTATTATATTAATTACCTGAAAGTGCTTCATGTACTTTTGCCGGTAGTAGCTCCGCAAATACAAATGGAAGTAGTCGCTGCATAAAGACATGACAATCATGGCTCTTCATCCCGGAGAACTTTTGCCCTTTCTCAACACATCTTGAGAGATTTGAAACATACCCATCAGGGAACTTCACTTCTGAAGCCACCAAGTTGAACAACACAGACATTTTTTCTGATGACAGTCTGAATATCGGAACTGAAACTTGCCCATTGCTTTTTATATGTAGCTCACTCCTTGAGCATATATCGGGTAATTCCTACCTCGATTTTACGTTGTCTTTCGTCTTCCCTGGGACATTCAATATAGTGTTCACAATCTTCTCAAAAAAGTTCTTCTCTATATGCATCACATCGAGGTTGTGGCACAAAAGAAGATATTTCCAATATGAAAATTCCCAAAATATACTCTTTATGTGCAAATTGTGCTGAACACCATAAGAATCAGGCATATTACTGGGAACATGCCAATTCCCACCACGAGGAGCTATTTCTAGAGCACCGTAGTAATCGATTTGCGCTTTGATTTGTTCTCCAGTTAAGTATGGAGGAGGAGTGTCTCTGACAACCCTTTCGTACCTGAACAATGTCTTGTTTCTTCGGTATCGGTGGTAAACGGGAAGAAATCGACGGTGACAATCGAACCAAGTAGTCTTCCTCCCATTCTTCAACTGAAACGCATATGTCTTTCCATTACAATATGGACAAGCTGATCTCCCATGTGTAGTCCATCCAGACAACATCACATATGTAGGAAAGTCACTTATGGTCCACAAAAGCATCGCTCGCATCGTAAAATTTGTTTTCGTTGAAAAATCATATGTCCTCACCCCAGTTTACCACAAATCTTTCAACTCTTTTATCAGTGGTTGTAGAAAACATCGAGATATCTTTTTGGATGCTTTGGACTAGGTATTAATATGGTCAAGAATATAAACTCTCATTGCATGCACATCTCTGGTTGCAGGTTGTACGGTGTAAGAAAGACTAAATCCATCAGTCCATAATCCAAAATACACATTCTGGCTATTGCTAGCGAAATGTGAATGTACATTGTTAAAATGTTTCCAGGCTCTTGCATCTGATGGATGAGTCATCTCTCCATCCGTCTGAGTATGCTCGGCGTGCCATCTCATCCCTCCAGCAGTCTCCTCGGATTGGTACAATCTTTTCAAATCTGCCTCTGATTGGTAGGTACCACATCCTTTGGTACGGTACCCTATTACGCCCTCGACCTTGCGGTTTGAATCGTGGCTTCTTACAAAATCAACATTCTTCGAACTTCTCATCATCTCCCCAGTAAATCATGCAGTTGTCGATGCAAACGTCTATCATCTCTGAGGGCAACCCAAGACTATATACCAATTTCTGAATCTGATAATAAGATTCAGCAGACAAATTGTCTTCTGGCAAATACGCTTTAAACAAGTCTGCCCATGCATCCATACAATTTTCAGGTAGATTGTGATCGGTTTTAATACTCATCATTCAAGCAGCCAACGACAATTTAGACAGACCTTCTCTACAACCACTGTAAATTGGCTCATTCGCAGCTTCTAACATTTCATAAAACTTTTTTGCATCTAAGTTAGGTTATTCAACTTCATCATCATCATGAGTTACAAATGCATCACCTACCATATCATGAACCCTATCACAATCTACCATTTGTTCCTCTTGGTGATGATAGCTATTTTCATTACGCAAATGATCAACCGGTTCAACCTAAAAATTGCTATTACTATTGCTACGTTCATTCCTACAACTAGCATCTTCTCCATGTTGATACCAAATATAATAATATGGCATGAAACCTCTATTTATTAAATGCTTCCAAACATTTTCACGAGGGCCTAATTTTGTATTGCAGCATTTCCGACAAAGACAAAACATCTTACCACTTTCATGCGTGAGTGGTGTAGAATCTGCTTGATGCATAAATGTCTGCAACCCTTCGAGAAATTCTTTTGTCACTCTCCCGTTATTATCTCTGTGTGAATACATCCACTTCTGCAACTCAAAAATATTTTCCGGACCGGATTTTTTTTGTCTTTGATCAAGCTTATAGCTGATTTTTTTTTGGTGTGTTTGAAATGAATCACAAATGGTGGTACTTATAGAAATTTTCGAATCTGAGCATTTACTAGGAAATTGCTAGGAAAAGTAGGTACAAAACGCGTTTTAGATTTAAATTAGATATTTTATATTCAGTTCCTCGCTAATTTGAAGTAAAAGAACATTTCCTCCTAATTTCGTAGTAATGTTTTACTAGGACTTTACGAGGAAATTATTTACTATGAGATTACGAGGAAATGGTCTTTTGCCACGTAGTTTCCTCGTAATTTTACTACGTTCTTACGAGGAAATATTTTTCTCGTAAGTTTACGAGAATTCTTGTTTTCCTCGTAAAACCGAAGTAATGTCATAGTAAATTCACGAGGAATATTTTTCCTAGTAAAATTTTCTAGTAAACTCTTAGTTTTCTTGTAGTGAACTAGGCTTGTATTTTGGGGGATTCAAGTTCCAATCCAATGATGTCTCTGTTCTAAATCCCAAGAGACAATAGACCATCTTTTCCTAAACTGTGGCTTCAGTGTTGAAGTATGGCGGCTCGCAATAATTGGTCTCGATCCCACAAACCAGTTATTCAACACCTGGGCAGAGCTCTTGTCATGGATACATAGTACCTCTACTGGTGCTCCATCCCTGCTGAGGAAAATCGTTGCACAGGCTGTAATCTACCACTTATGGAAGCAAAGAAACAATGTGCTGGACAATCATATCATCTTATCCTCAGCTTCTATATACAGGTTCATCGACAAGGAAATACATAATACAATCACTGCAAGGAGGGGAAGGAAGTTTTTCCTCTAACCTCATGTCCAAATGGATACATACTATTGCCAGTTCATCCTTACTCTAGTTATCACCTTGTTTTTTATTTCTTTTTGCCAGCGCGTAACAGTTATCAGATTTACTGTATCTGTAAATCAAACTTTCATTTATATGATATTTACCTTTTATTAAAACAAGACTAAATATCAAATATATTTCCTTTTCCTACAAGTAATACTTCTCCTTTTCCTAAGAGTAAATACATATCTGAATTGTGTAACCTATAAATACGAAGCATTACCTCTTCTGTCAATATTCTCTCATTCTCTACAATCGCATAAACAATAATTTACTAACATTTGTATACATTCCCCTTGAGAAATTTCATTCTGTAGAATCAAACCAACGCATAGACAATGGTATACACTGTTCTCTTCTCAATGTCCACAATGCTCAATTCTTTAGAACATTTCCCTTTCGCCTCCACAATAGAGCTTGTTGAAGAGGAGTACTATCGCCAGATTCCTCCTTTACGTTGCCGTTTGTGAGGGATAAAACTTACCTCCTAATTTTAGATCAGGTTAACATTGGAGAAAAGATAATGTGGGCTGAATCCCGTTTAGAACTTGTAGAATGAATTATGATTTGTATTAATGTTTATGATGAAAGGATGGTTACAAAGACAATTTTGGTGATTACAAAGAATTGTGGAAATGTTTGTGAACTAATACGTGTGTCGAAATTGACTGAATGAATGGATCCCCTTCTTCTTCATCTTCCTTCTCTTTAAATAACCTCAGGCCACGTTTGACTGCTCCTAACTGATCTCCGAGATTTCCTCCGTGAGTTATGGGATTGGTAACAGCTTGACTTTGACCGAATCTTACGCCTCTCTATTCGTATCCTGACCTGTTTCTTCTAAATCCCTGCGAAAGGAGCCGAACCTCTTTCCCGTGACCTCCTTTATTAGTATTTCAGAAGGTGGCCTCTGATTTTAAGTTAGCTTCATCCTTCTTTTCTCAAAGTCATAGCCCGTGGTGGGCCTTATCGCGGCCCATCGCAGGCTCTTATTATTTTACCCATGAGCTTCAGCTAACGGGCCATATTTGGGCCCAACATTTGCCCCCAGCTTTCGAGAGAAGATACTTTGTCTCGGAAGCTAAACCTAGCTGCCGAATCTTAACTTTTTCTGAGATAATGATTACCCGTTATCTTTTTCGAGGATATCCCTTATCTAATCCGACGACGATGATTATACTTAATGAGATCAACGGCTCAGATAAAATGAATTTGAAATCATTATCCCCCGATTTTTGAGACTTGACGGGATATAAAGCTGCATACATTAACTGCAACTCTCCCCACCTTCTCCACGTCTCGATTCGGTTTCCCAGGTAACTTCCTCTGGTTTCCAGGATCACTCGACTAGTTCGCCAATCGGAGAACTAAGCCGGCCCGGCTTAGTTCGCCGATGGGCGAACTAGAAACTTCCTGGACGTCCCGAGCCTTGGTCTCCCGCATTCCCGATTCAAAACTTACGTCTTTCGACACGGTCGCATTCTGAACCATGGCCGAAACATCTCCCGTTCCATCTCGATCTGACCTATCGTTTGAGTTTTACGATAAAAACCGTAAAACTTTGCTTTCTCGATAAAGAACTCGAAGAAATCGTATAAAACGGCGACAGTTGACGAAACACCGAACATTGCCTAAAACATACGATTTATTCGAGATTTCTCGTCGAAATCATAAAAACGCGTTTTTAATAAAAACGTCGAGTAAATCGTAAAAAACGCGTTTTTAATTAAAAAGTCGAGTAAATCGTAAAACCTTACGATTAACTCGAGGAATTTATTTAAAACGACGTCAGATCAGGAAACGATCCCGTAGAAAGTCGGAAAACGGATTTATCGCAAAACGGCCCGAAAGGGCCTAAAATGCGATAAAAACCATCTCGCGATCTTAACGGAATTTAACCCGCAGATTTGATAACGTTTTGACGGTTTACTCGCAGGAGGAAAATGAAAGTCAAGTTTGAAGATAAAAGGAAGGTTTGAAGAAAAATAGAAGATTTCCGCGGAAGAAAAGGAAGGATCGAGAAAAATGGAAAATTCCCGATATAGTCAAATCTGGGTGAAATGGAAAGACCGGATGGCCAAGGCGAGGAGTATATAAATAAGAGGTCTAGGGCAGAAGCAATACACACGAAATTCAGAGCTCTCACCACCAAAATTAGCATTTAGGAATATTTCCGTTTTTCTGTTAGCGAGCTGCGTCTCAATTAGGGTTTTTCGTTCTTAAGTTTTCGGCTACTCTCTTCGCAGATTCGGAATAAGAACCTCTTTGCTCTCGATTTTCGTTTATCCTTTTAGTAATTCTAAGTTTCTCGTTGTCTTAATCTTCGTTGTGCGGTTCTGCAGATAGCCGGTTCCTCTGGAAACTTAGGGTTTTCCCGAAGTTTCCTTATTTACGATTATTTGACAGTAGGTGGATTTCGACACCCACAGTTTGGCGCTAGAAGGAGGGGGGGTCGGATCTATCTTACACCGAAGCCGCAACATGTCCAACGAAGAAACGATGACTGGTGACAACCAAACTCGCGACGAACACGATAACGTTGAAATAACGCCACCACAAGGTACGTATGCGGCCAACGCTACAAACGCTAACGCCGAGACCCTCGAGAAGATGCTTTCCGAGTTTAACAAAAAATCGGAAGAGCAGGAAAAGCTCATCGGTTCGCTCGCGAAACTGGTAGAAACCCTAACCACGAAAACCCGAGCAATTCGCCCCCGCGGAACTACTTAGATCCACGGAAGAAGGCTGGACGGATCGTCCCAGAACCGAGCAGGGTAACTTACCGGAAAAAGATTCCAAAAAAGACAATCCTGACGCGACGCTGAACAAATCGGAAAAACCTCCTACTCACGATCAGGAGACCGAGGGTGACGGCATCGAACGGGTTAACCTGGAGACGAGCGACCATGCCAATTCGATAGACGAAGACGCTGATGTCCATCCTAGGAGAAGAAAGACTCGAAGTCCTCTGCCGGAGTCTTCTCCCGAACGTTCGTATACTGGAGACGAAGGGGAACTCGACTTCGTGCGATACGCAAAAACCGCCGAGGAGCGATCTCCGGTCACTCGCAGCAAACGCCGACAAAGTCGGAAAACTGCTGGCGGTCTGACCGAGATGCGCGATCTCCGCGAATATATCACCAAAACGGCCGCAGCGGTAAAAGCAGTGAAATCCCAGATTCACCACGCTACCACCGCCGCACCCGAGATCGATCGGGTACTGTACGAATCTCGGAAAACGCCCTTCACGGCCCGCATCACCGAGATCAAACTGCCCAATCCCAGAAAGCTTAAGGTGCCCACTTACGACGGACGTCTGATCCCAAAGCGCACCTACAAGCGTTCCAGATCACCATGGGACGAGCCAAACTGAAGGACCACGAAAAAGACACAGGCTACTGCCGCCTCTTCATCGAAAACCTAGAAGGAGCCGCGCTCGAGTGGTTCGCCAAACTTGGGCGAAATTCGATCGGAAGTTTCCGTCGACTGGCTTCGGAATTCCTGGAGTTTGGTGCAAATGGAGGACGAATCTCTCCGCGATTTTATGAGCAGATTCAAACTCGTCATGGCTAGGGTCAGCGGAATCAGCGACAAAGCCGCCATCGACGCGTTAAGGAAATCGCTCTGGTATAAATCGAAGTTCCGAAAATGGATAACTCTCGAGAAACAGCGGACGATTCAGGATACGCTCCATAAGGCCACTGACTTCATAACCATCGAAGAGGAGACCAAAATCCTGTCCGAGAAGCATAAGCCGAGGAAAACGTCCGCAAAGGATAACGCGTCCGAGCAGAAGCAGAAAAAGAGAAACTCTCGTAACGACAAATTCGTCCATCACGAGGGACAGGATCTCCAAGGGGCGCATAACTACGCCATCAACTCCGGTACGGAACAAGGGCGAACTACGGGTAACACGTGGACGAGAAATTCAAATTAAGATGAGAATTCTTTCTGCGACCTCCACCAAACCCGCGGGCATTCCACCGTGAACTGCAAAGTTCTCGGCGCCAGACTTGCCGCAAAATTGGTCGCAGGAGAACTTTCCGAGATATCTAGTGTCAAGGATCTCATTCGCGATTCCGAAGAACGACAGGAACGTGCGAGCGGAAACCCCGCCTCAGGGAAACCAGTCAGGCAAAAAGCGCGGACGAAGACAAGACGAAATGGGTAACGACGCTAACCGCCGAAAAATCACATGATCATCGGCGAATCGCAATACTACAACGACACCGTCTCGTCTATAAAATCCTACCAACGCAAAGTCGAAACCGGCTTGAGTTGGAAGGTGCCGACGGATGACCCTCCGAAAGGAGTGATTTCATTCAGCGACGCTGAAACCGGCGGAATCGATCAACCACATGCCGATCCTCCTGTCATCGACCTAGTAATCGGCGATTTAGAAGTCGCTCGGGTCTTGGTCGATATCGGGAGTACTGTCAACGTGATCTTCCGCAATACGCTAGCACACATGGGAATCGATCTCTCGGAAGTCGAGCCGATTCCAAAACCGCTGACTAGTTTCTCCAGTGAAACGTCAATGACCCTGGGATCAATCCGATTACCGGTTTCCGTAAAAGAAGTGACGAAAATCGTTAACTTCGCGGTAGTCGATTTCCCGGCTATCTACAACGTGATTATGGGCACGCCTACGGGAGTCGCAGTAATTTGGGGATGCCAAAGACAATCGCGATCTTGTTTCCTGGCCGAACATAAGCTGAGGCAATTGGCGGTCGCGATCGTGAAACCAAAACGGGCAAAGGTCACGCCATCGCCCGCAGAAGACGATCCAAAGCAAGCAACGGTCAAGAAACCAGAAGTTTCTGCACCCATCGCTTCCATCCGACCGGAGGAGACAATTCCGGACAAAGACATCGATCCCACGACTGAAGCGATCGAGAAGTCTGCGACAGCCGAGTAAGCACACTCGCGCAAACAATCAGAACTAAGAGATGGCTTGATTTCCGAAAGGAATACGTAGGCAGCTCGCCTAAAGACGAGTTCAGCTATCCCCCCTTCCAAAACGGGGGGGGGGGGGAGTGGGTGAGTATACGAGTATTCGTATACTCCCAAATTTTTTACAAAATTTCTTTTAGCTTTGTAACCAAAAAATTTTCGAAATTTTTAATAAAGACAAAGTTAGAATATCTCCGCTACTATCGAAAGATGCAAATCCGGAAAATCGCTTCCGCAGTAACAACTACTTAATCGTTTTTATAAAAATTCGCATATCAAAATATTTTCGGAAAGAACTGGCGAGACGTCGCCTAAACTCTCAAAGAAAATATTTATCCAAAGTCCGTCCACGACTATAAAAACACGAACGCTCGGCGATTGGCCCCGTCGAGCACGCTAGCCGTCCTAAACAAACGCACCGACCTATCG
The DNA here is from genome assembly GCA_932364175.1 of Eruca vesicaria subsp. sativa. Lineage (NCBI taxonomy): Eukaryota > Viridiplantae > Streptophyta > Magnoliopsida > Brassicales > Brassicaceae > Eruca > Eruca vesicaria. Next base: position 170,534 of record CAKOAT010187377.1, on the reverse strand, counting down.
GTCCGCATACATCCGACGAGGATAAAATAGCGCACTATAAAAGAAATCCAAACTTTTGGTCAGCACGTCCAGGCAACTTAGAAATTGTTCCCGGTGAGATGCTCGGTTCCAACCAAATGAATCGTATAAGCCGAGAACCTATCGTGGATTGTAAATCGATATGGAATCAGGTTAAAATTGCAATGGGCAAAACGAAAGCCGACTAGTCATCGCACAACCCCAATCCGAAAGTAAACCTAGGTCTTGCCCTAAACCCAGCACACTGGTCGCTAACGTATCAAGGCATGAATCGAGATCCTAAAGGCATGTCTCTTCGCCCACATCTAAACACTCGAGAAAATCGAAATCTCCCGAGTAAACGAATCGGACGATTTACACCAAAGAGTTAGATACGAGATGACAACTCGTATTCTTCCCTCTACATCTAACACAAAACACGAATTTCATACTAAGAAAATATTTTTATTAAGAAAGTTTTCGAATACACACCGCCCAGCGGTAGGGATTCAAAGCCACCAACGGCCAGTCCCGGAAAAACAACGACAAAATCAAAAAACTAAGAACATCACACGTCAAAGTAATCAAACGCAGACTGGTCGACCTTGCGTCCACGTCCAGGATCCTAGGTCCAACTTCGACCGAATCCGGTTACACCACAATAGGGTCCCACTAATTCCACATATGCTTTCCAGGATTGGCGGATTCATTCTTTTTCTTCTCTCTTTTAGCTAGACGTTTCTTCTGCTTCGCAATTGCAGCCTCATACGAATAGTCCGAATCCTGGGTAAGATGCAAACCCCCAAATACGCCCCGACACTCGCGGAAATTGCCATTCGCTCTTTGTGCATCTTCAAATTCCGCATAAAGAGGCACGAACCGCTCGCGCCGAGCCATCAACTCCGCAGCAACCTCTCTTTTGCCTGCCCTACGAGCACGGCGAGCTATCGTGTCAGAAAGTTCTAAGCTCCGACGAGATTCAGCTTCATACTCTTCTCTCACACGAGCGGCCTCCGTTGCAGCCAAATCCTGGGCACGAGAGAAACTGGCATCGATCTCCCCTCTGATACGAACGGCCTCCGCCTCTGCCGCTGCAATCCTGGATTCGGCCCTGCGAAGTTCCGCACTATTCGCGCTCACCGCTTTGCTCATAAAGCGAAGACCCTGCGAAACGGAACAAACATCCTTCGTAAAACGTATGTACATAATAATAATAAAGAATAGGCAAACCTTGTTGAAAAGTCTCGACGCTTTCGCAAACGGTGTGTCAGCTGGTCCTCGGGATGACGTCTCAACCTCTCTATCTTCGTCAGATGCCCGACTGTGATTAATCGGAACCTCTCTATCCTGCGGAGATCTAGACTTTTCCCTCTCCTCCGCATCATCGCCCGCCTTAAAATCAGCACGACCGTCACGTGAAAAACCGGACGAATAATAGGCGACGGCACGACGGATCCTTTTCGGAGAAAAATACCCCCAATAAAGCGGGCCGCCACGTAGAAGATTCATAACCTTCAGAAAATCCTCAAGCATCGGCACCGGGAGGACATACATTTCGAAACAAACAAAAAAGTTAAAACCTATATATGTATAGATATGGGAATCACGTGATGGAATACCGTTTGACGCCCGCGCAGTCCTAATCAAAGGAATACAACTTTCCTCCACCGATGCGCCGTCAATTTTGACATAAAAGAATCGGTGAATCCAATTGTGATCATTCGAGGCAAGTCCGCCAACAACCGTCATGTCCCGCCGGGGGGCTAAGTAAAAACCATCCTTTCTTCCCTTGAATGTCAACATAGACAAAAGATAATTCGCATCAAGGGACATTCCGCGTTCGTATCCCAACACCAGAATCCCGATGAGGTGCTATAAGCCGCTAGGGCGCAGTTGGCCGAACGGTACTCCAAACTTGTCCAAGAATTCGAAAATGGCTCGAGGAATAGGGAACCATAGCTGGCAGGTCAACAGAAAGGCTTCGTAGCACGTAAAATAACCCGGAGGCGGATCCTCGGCACCCTGACCCTGGACAGGGATGCGAAACTGAACCGACTCAGGGATTGCATAGGTATTTCTCAAATAATTGAGAGAACCAACAGTACTCGCGCTCATGCCGACTGTTCTCTTCCGAAGTTTATTTCTCTTCGGAACCCATAATGTAGCAGGCGGCATCTCTGCGGCACTCGCGGCTAAATTATAGTATGCAAACTCTTCCTTGGTCGTATAGAAGCGTTGAAAGACTGGCTCGGGAAGAGGACAGCCGCTGGAAACATCAAGGTCGCTCGGATCAAAGATTGATGCATGAGCATAATCTGAAACTTTCCGTCCAAAAGACATGTTGGATAGTCGAAAGAAAAAGGATCTAAAAGAAAAAGTAGAGAGAAGCCCTTCTAAAAATTTGAGCAAGTTATGGAGGAATGAATGAAAAACTTATAAAACTCACTCCATATACTTATAGGAAAGGATTTTACTATTCACCTTTGGACTTTTGGCCATCAAAGTTCCGCTTAATTCTACCAAACTCGCCAAACGAGCTCAATCCACTCGCAAGAACCTCACGATTCTTACGAGCTGGGGGCTAACTGTTGGGGTCAAAATCGGTACGACGGAATTAATAGCCAAAACTCCACGCGAAAATACAAAAGGTATAGTTTTATAAAACCCGAAGAGTCGTTTTATAAAACTCAAAGTCATTTATAAAACTCGCAGACCGTTTTATAAAACTCGAGAAGCCATTTTATAAAACTCGAGAAATCATTTTATAAGACTCGAGAATCGTTTTATAAAACTCGAGAAATCCTTTTAAAAAACTCGAGAATCATTTTATAAAACTTGAAAAGCCGTTTTATAAAACTCGAGCAGCCGTTTTATAAAACCCGAAGATTGTTTTATAAAACTCGAGAATTGTTTTATAGAACTCGAGAATCATTTTATAAAACTCAAGAATCGTTTTATAAAACTCGAGAAATCGTTTTATAAAACTCGAGAATCGTTTTATAGAACTCTAATCATTTTATAAAACTCGAGAATCGTTTTATAAAACTCGAGAAATCGTTTTATAAAACTTGAGAAGCCGTTTTATAAAACTCGAGAATCATTTTATAGAACTCGAGAATCATTTTATAAAACTCGAGAATCGTTTAATAAAACTCGAGAAATCATTTTATAAAACTCGAGAAGCCGTTTTATAAAACTCGAGAAATCGTTTTATAAAACTCGAGAATCGTTTTATAAAACTCGAAAAATCATTTTATAAAACTCGAAGATCGTTTTATAAAACTCGAAAATCGTTTTACGAAACCGCAAAAAAACCGAAACAGCCGTAAAACGCGAAATAGTCACAACTAGTTCGCCCACGGGCGAACTAGAAGACACTCGACTAGTTCGCCCATTGGCGAACTAAGCCGGCCCGGCTTAGCTCGCCAATGGGCGAACTAGGAGATGCTCGACTAGTTCGCCCATCGGCAAACTAAGCCGGCCCGGCTTAGTTCACCTATGGGCGAACCAGGATCACTCGACTAGTTTGCCCATCGGCGAACTAAGCCGGCCCGGCTTAGTTCGCCGATGGGCGAACTAGAAACTTCCTGGACGTCCCGAGCCTCTGTCTCCCGCATTCCCGATTCGAAACTTATGTCTTTCGACACAGTCGCATTCTGAACCATGGCCGAAACATCTCCCGTTCCATCTCGATCCGACCTATCGTTTGAGTTTTACGATAAAAACCGTAAAACTTCGCTTTCTCGATAAAGAACTCGAAGAAATCGTATAAAACGGCGACAGTTGACGAAACACCGAACATTGCCTAAAACATACGATTTATTCGAGATTTCTCGTCGAAATCATAAAAAACGCGTTTTTAATAAAAACGTCGAGTAAATCGTAAAAAACGCGTTTTTAATTAAAAAGTCGAGTAAATCGTAAAACCTTACGATTAACTCGAGGAATTTATTAAAAACGACTTCAGATCAGGAAACGATCCCGTAGAAAGTCGGAAACAGATTTATCGCAAAAACGGCCCGAAAGTGCCTAAAACGCGATAAAAACCCATCTCGCGATCTTAACGGAATTTAACCCGCAGATTTGATAACGTTTTGACGGTTTACTCGCAGGAGGAAAATGAAAGTCAAGTTTGAAGATAAAAGGAAGGTTTGAAGAAAAATAGAAGATTTCCGCGGAAGAAAAGCAAGGATCGAGAAAAATGAAAAATTCCCGATATAGTCAAATCTGGGCGAATGGAAAGACCGGATGGCCAAGGCGAGGATTATATAAATAAGAGGTCTAGGGCAGAAGCAATACACACGAAATTCAGAGCTCTCACCACCAAAATTAGCATTTAGGAATATTTCAGTTTTTCTGTTAGCGAGCTGCGTCTCAATTAGGGTTTTTCGTTCTTAAGTTTTCGGCTACTCTCTTTGTACCAGTTCTACGTAGATTCGGAATAAGAACCTCTTTGCTCTCGATTTTCGTTTATCCTTTTAATAATTCTAAGTTTCTCGTTGTCTTAATCTTCGTTGTGCGGTTCTGCAGATAGCCGGTTCCTCTGGAAACTTAGGGTTTTCCCGAAGTTTCCTTATTTACGATTATTTGACAGTAGGTGGATTCCCACAAATTTTTTAAGTATGGTATTCATGTGACTTTTCCGGAATCAGATCGCAGATCTTGTTAATAGCTGATCTTGTGACCTTAGAGGTCATAGTGATTTCGAGTATGATTGGTCGTGAGATTATCAGGAATGAGTTCCTGGATCTTCAAGACTAGATTAAGATCTTTAGGGATCTAAATCCTTTTTAACGAGCTTTTAAGGCCATTAAGGGTAGATTTACGTAAATCTGACTTCGTTCGAAACTTTTCAAGACTTCCGAATTAAGTCCTTAAACTCAGGTTCGTAGGGACCTGAGTTAGTTTGAAGGATTCTAAGACTTTGGATTCAGGCTTGTAGGGACCTGAATTTGTTTGGAGGATTTTAAGACCTTAGATTCAGGTTTGTTGGGACCTGAATTTATTTGGAGGATTTTAAGACCTTAGGTTCAGGTTCGTTGGGACCTGAATTTATTTGAAGGATTTTAAGACCTTAGGTTCAGGTTTGTTGGGACCTGAGTTTATTTGAAAGATTTTAAGACCTTAGGTTCAGGTTCGTTGGGACCTGAATTTGTTTGAAGAATTTTAAGACCTTAGATTCAGGTTCGTTGGGACCTGAATTTGTTTGAAGGATTTTAAGACATTAGGTTTATGTTCGTTGGGACATGAATTTGTTTGAAGGATTTTAAGACCTTAGGTTCAGGTTCGTTAGGGCCTGAATTTGTTTGAAGGATTTTATACCTTAGGTTCAGGTTCGTTGGGACCTGAATTTGTTTGGAGGAGACTCAAGATAAATGTAATTGTTTCATTGATATTTTTTATAGAATACATCATGTTGTAATAGTCATACAGTTTCTGTTTGGGCTATGTGTTTTAAACACATGCCCAATTTGGCTAAAGTAAAAAGAATGTTGAAGTGAGATTGGGGCTTCACTCATAACGGAGTTGCCTATGTACCTAGTCAAGGGATCAAGCCTAACATAGTTCAAGAAGTTTAGGTACCTAATGATAGTATTTCTTGAGATTCATGGCATTCCATGATCGGATTTCAGGTACCCCGGTTCGTACCTTCATGAGCCTGTAAACGCCTGGTCGTACCACATGGATGATCTGATAGGGACCTTCCCAATTGATTCCTAGCTTCCGAGCGCGCGGCTCTTTGGTATGGTTGAAAACTTTTCTGAGTACTAGGTCACCTACAACGAATTGTCGAGACCTGACTTTAGAGTTGTAATCTCGGACCATTGCTTGTTGGTAGTTTTGAATGCGGAGAAAGGCTTGGTCTCGTCGTTCCTCAATTAAATCGAGGTTATCTAATAGGAGCTGGTTGTTGACTTTGGGATTAGATGTACAGAGTTCTCGGCGGAGACTCCCGGTGATGGTTTCGGCTGGGACGACAGCCTCCATCCCGTAGGCTAAGGAGAAGGGAGTTTCTTCCGTAGCCCTTCGTGGGGTGGTTCGGCATGCCCAAAGCACTTCAGGCAATCTTTCGGACCAAGAAATTTTATTGATTCCAAGGCGTTTCTTGAAATTTGCTAATACCGATTTATTAGCAGCCTCCGCCTGGCCGTTTCCCTGAGGGTATCGGGGTGTCGACATGGTGAGACAAATTTTCCACTTGTCGCAAAATGATTTGAAGTCGTTAGATATGAATTGTGATCCATTATCGGTTACGATTTCGTATGGGACGCCGTGGCGGCAGATGATGTCTCTCCATACGAGTCGTTCGGTTTCGACTTTAGTTACCTGTTGGAAAGCTTCAGATTCTATCCATTTTGTGAAGTAGTCTGTTAGAACTAAAAGAAAGCGTAGCTTCTACTTTCTATTTCCTGACTTTACTAGCGGTCCTACGATATCCATGGACCATCTCATAAACGGGTATGGGGCGGATATCGAGGATAATTTCTCTGAGGGTTGATGTATAAATGGTGCGTGCCTCTGGCATTTGTCGCATGAAGATGAGTATACTTCACAATCGGCGATAATGGTAGGCCAAAAATAGCCTTGCCTTTTGATTCAGATAGCTAAGGCTCTACCACCGGAGTGGTTTCCATAGGAGCCATCGTGCATTTCCTTCATGAGTTTGATAGCATCGAGGCCGTGGACGCATCTTAGGTAAGGTCCCGACACGCTTCATTTATAAAGAATGGATTCCATTATGCAGTATCTTGGTGCTTAACGCTTTGAGCTTTCGAGCTTCCCATTTCTGGGGGGGGGGGGGCCTTACCCTCCGAGATATACTGCATGATTGGTATTCTCCAGTCCTCTCTCCCTATGATTTTGTTATGGAGAGATGAAGGAGGCTCCTTCTCGGGACCGGGTCCCTGAATGTCATTGTGGCCGGAGGTAGTGCCCCCGGGGATACTCCCTGGGTTAGGCTCGAGGGAGTCTGGGTTCCGGGGAATATCTTCAGGTACGTCGTTGTTCTCCGGGGTCTGGATCGTGCCCCCGGAAGTGTTTCTGAGGTCAGGAGAATTTCTAGTCCTGTGGGTGCTTACTCTGTAGACAAGCGAGTTCGGGGTCTGGGTTGTGCCCCCGGAGGTATGCTTTTTGAAATTACGAATTTTGGTTTTTGAGAACTAGAATGTTGTGAGAATTTGGGTTGCTACTGTTTTAGAATAGCTAGCTTCCGTTTGCTCTTTCGGTTTTCTATCGATTTCAGCTTTGGTAGCTATATCGACGCTTGGTTTTTTGATTCCCTCTACATATATAATTCGCTTTACTAGGGGGTCTGATGTGGATGCTAAAGCAGCCAACGCGTCTGCCGAGGAGTTCTCTCCTCATGGGATCCTTGTTAGCTCGAACTTGTTGAACTGCTTAGTGAGGCTTTGGACGACTTCGAGGTATGCCCCCATTCTTTCGTCCCTTGTTTCGTATTCCCCATGGAACTGGCTAGCTACTAGCTGCGAGTCGCTATAGGCGTTTAGCTCTCGGATTCCGAGGCTTAGAGCAAGTTTTAATCCTGCAATTAGTCCTTTATATTCGGCCTCATTATTTGAAGCGTTGAATCCGAGCCTGTAAGATTGTTCAATGGTTTCTACAGCTGAAGAGGTCAGCCTTAAACCAATTCCGGAGCCTTGTTCTGATGAGGCTTTGTCGACATACAGGCTCCACTCCGGAGCTTCAGTTCTCGGGTCTAAGTGCTCGGAAGATAGCTCGATGATAAAATCGGCGAGGACCTGAGCTTTTATGGCTGCTCGGGGTCTATACTCGATGTAATATTCACTGAGTTCTATGGCCCATTTAGCTAATCTTCCTGATTGTCTAGGGCTGTGCAGAATCGTGCGTATTGGTTGTGAAGTCATTACGACGATTGAGTGCGATTGGAAATAGGGTCGTAGCTTTCTGGCAGCTGTTACGACCACCATATCTAATTTTTCCATAGTAGGGTATCTAGTTTCGGCGTCTATCAGACTTTTGCTTTAATAATAGACGGGTCTTTGCTCATTTTTTTCTTCTCGTACCAGCACACCGCTAACTGCAGAGGTTGATACAGCGAGGTATAGGTACACTGGTTCTCCTGTTACTGGTTTGGACAGGATCGGAGGCTCGGAGAGGTAAGTTTTCAGTTGCTTAAAAGCTTCCTCGCACTTCTCATCCCATAAGAACTTCTTATTATTTTTCAGAAGTTTATAGAACGGGAGGCATTTATCGGTGGACTTGGATATGAATCGATTCAAAGCTGCGATTTGTCCAGTCAGTCTCTGTACCTCTCTGGTTATCTTAGGTGACGGCATTTCCAGGAAAGTCGCTATCTTTTTTGGATTGGCTTCGATACCTCTTTCGGTTACGAGGTAACCGAGAAACTCGCCCGAGGGCACCCCGAAGGTGCATTTTGCGGGGTTGAGTTTCATATCGTATTTGTTGAGGATATCGAAGCATTCTTTTAGGTGGGAGATGTTATTTTCTCCAACTGAAGATTTAACTAGCATGTCGTCAATATATACTTCCATGGTTTTTCCGAGCTGTCCGGCGAACATTTTGTTCACAAGCCTTTGATAGGTAGCTTCTGCGTTTTTTAATCCGAATGGCATTACCTTGTAACAATAGGTTCCACGTTCGGTTATGAACTCAGTTTTTTCTTGGTCTTCAGGGTTCATCATGATTTGATTGTACCCCGAGAGGGCGTCCATAAAGGACAGGAGCTGATGGCCAGCTGTCGCTTCAACGAGGCGATCGATGTGAGGTAACGGAAAACTGTCTTTAGGACAAGCCTTGTTTAGGTCGGTGAAGTCTACACAGATTCTCCACTTCCCGTTTTTCTTTTTTACGACTACGGGGTTAGCTAACCAATCGGGGTAGTGCACCTCATGAATGGACCTTGCTTTCGTAAGTCGGTCAACTTCGTCGTTGACAGCTTGAGCCTTTTCGAGGCCCAGCTTGCGACGCTTTTGTTTGATCGGTTTGAAAGTAGGGTCTACATTGAGCTTATGAGTGGTGACGTTTGGGTCTATACCCTTCATGTCACTGGTGGTCCATGCAAACATTTTGACATTGCTTTTCAGGAAGTCAATTAGCTCCTTTTTAGTTTCGAGAGGTAGCTCCAATCCGATATTCACGTTTTTCATGATCAGAATCGTCGATGCCAACTCGCTCAGTTAGGTTCCTAGGGGAATCTCGAATATTCTGTTGCATCTCACGACCTTCCTGGATCTGTAATTGCTATTTGGGTGATTCTTTGAGGATTCCAAATCCCCCCAAGTAGCAGATTCTGGAGATCTTCTGGCTACCTCGTATAGTGGTTATTCCTTCAGGTGTCGGGAATTTCACGCATTGGTGATAAGTGGAAGCTACTGCTTTCATCATATGGATCCAGGGTCTTCCTAGGATTGCGTGAAATGGAGAAGGTCAGTCGATAACTACGAAATTGGTCATTTTCATAATCCCGCCAGCTATGACTGGGAGCTTAATAATTCCCAGAGAGGTAACTGTTTCTCCAGAGAAACCCACGAGGTTAGCTTTCTGGCCAATAAGGTCGACAGAGCTTCCGGTGTCTACCATCAGCTTAAGCCCTTCATACCCTGCAATGTTCAGGGTGACGATTAAGGCGTCATCGTGAGGCCTGTCAAGGTCTGATGTCTCGCTCTCCCAAAATGAAATCTTAGTGTTGGATTCAGGGTTGGGAGGCTTATATTGAGTATTAGACACAACCTTCCGTACGTGACTTTTAATATAATTAACGGAGTCCTGACATATATCGGACCCTCCGAGGATATAATCCACCCTCGAGCTGGGGCTCGATTGAGGTGGTGGTTTGCTCAGAAAGGCCTCGATTTGTAGTTTTTTTCCTTGGGGAAATTTCCCAAGAATCATGTCGACTCTCTTCTTGGGAGCTGGCGGTGGCGAGTCTGTCTCCTTCTCAGGTGACCTTTCGCGTTTCAGAGAGGTATCTCTGGGACCTCTTTTTTGGTAGGGTGGTGGTTTTTTGAGTTCCACGTCCTTTAGCTCTCCAGCTACAAATTTAGCTGCCAACTGTCGTTGGAGGTCCCAACATTCTTCTGTTGAGTGTCCTTTTCGATCGTGATAAGAGCAGTGTTTGTTCTCATCGTAGCCCTTCGACCAGGGGGTTTTACTTGTCGCGGCAACAGGTTTTTCCTATTGGGCTTCCTCGACTGCATAAGAATTCTCTCCCTGGGTCTGATTATTTCAGAAGCTCCCCTTTTTAGGGGGTCCTTTTGCTTCCGGGGCTTCACATTTCGGGTGATTCTGAGATTTCTTATAGATTTTATCTAGTGCAGTTGTTTCCTCTTCCAAGGTAATATATCTAGATGCTTTGTGAAGAGCATCATCGATAGTTGGGGGAGGATTGAGCGTTAGCTCGGACCAGAATTCTGATTTGTACTAGAGTCCTCTTCGAAGAGCTTTGATGGCAACTTGGTCATTGGGATTCGAGAGCTTAGTTCTTACTGCTCTGAATTTTTCGATATAGACCCAGTAATCAGTCTCCCATTCCTTGTCTGATTTTCCAGAGGTCGGCCTCGGAAGCTTGCTTTAGGATATGGGTCGAGTATTGCTTCATGAAGGCGTTGGTCAGCTGGTCGAAATTGTCTATTGAGTTCGGCTCAAGGCCAGAAAACCATTCGAGAGATGTTCCGACTAGGTTTTCGGCGAATGTTCGGCAGTAACCTGCCTCGCATTCTTCTCGCGTAAAGTGAGCTTTCACGATAGCTAATCGAAAGGCTCTCAAATGAGCCTTAGGATCTGAGGTCCCATCATATTTGGGAATCCTAATCTTTCGGGTATCTCTTATGTAAGAGCTAGCGATTCTGTCCGTGAACGGGGTCCCACGGTTTTCCTTAATCAAGCTCTCAATTTCGGGAGCTGAGCTCGTAGCCTTGTGGACTTGAGCATTCAACTTTTGGAGAGGTGCATGAGTTTGCTCCATATATCTGCGGATGGCCTCAGGTCCCTCTAGAGGAAGGATAGTTGGGTCATTATTAAGAATCTGACGGGAAGGTTCCTGACGGAGTTGAGTTTGGTCATTCTCCCAGGCATTTGGTGGGCTAAATTGCTCATTAGCTCTTGGGTTGTTTTGAGGGATGCGACCAGCAGGGTGAGCTGTGGGATCAGCTTCCGTCCTTTGATGACCATGCCAGTTCGGGATCGCGTTCCTAGTTTGATAAGCCGAAGCTGATGTTCTTCCCCCAAGAGGAAAATATATTCCTTCTCTGGACCTGAAAACAGGTGGTGGAGGTGGCAAACGTGTGCTCTGTTCAGTAACCCCATTGGGCGCAGAGCTGGTTGTCGCTACGTTACTTATAGCGCTGGTTACAGGTGGGTTAAACGTGGGAGCTGTTCCAGCATGAGGTGTCTGGAGAACAGATTCCTGCCCATACGGAGCAGTGCTATCGGGGGAAAAATCTAGACGTCCACGAGGGAACGCGGGATCGGACAACCGATCTTGGAAAGTGATTCCCGAGCCCTGGCGTTGCAGTGGCTGGGTTGTTGCGGTCAGATATCTAGTTACCTCTTTAAATCGTTGCTGCCGAGCAGCTAGCTGTTGCAACGTTCGCTCATTCTCTTGAGCTATGTCTACTAATTGCACCATCATTCGACGGATTTCAGATAGCTGAGCCTCTGATTGATTCAGAGCGGGTTGACGTTGAGGATTCTCGGGGGCTGTTACCCCATAGATGTTTCCACTGGAGGATCTTGGGTTAGTTATTCCAGTGGTGGTCTGTTTCGGTTGAGCATTAGCCGGAGGCTGTTGCTCAGATCAGTGATCGGCGGGTCGAGGCTCCGGGACCTGAAGATTCGAGTCTCTTCTATTTGGTGAGTCGTCGATCTGGATCACGGGATTTGGGATAGATGGGTTCGTTGCCTGGTTGGATGGATCCATACTCAAGTTACGGAGTAAGGGATTCGATTATCTCGTCCCCACAGACGGCGTCAAATGTGAGGGATAAAACTCACCTCCTAATTTTAGATCAAGTTAAGATTAGAGAAAAGATAACGTTGGCTGAATCCCGTTTAGAACTTGTAGAATGAATTATGATTTGTATTAATGTTTATGATGAAAGGATGGTTACAAAGACAATTTTGGTGATTACAAAGAATTGTGGAAATGTTTGTGAACTAATATGTGTGTCGAAAATGACTGAATGAATGGATCCCCTTCTTCTTCATATTTCTTCTCTTTACATAACCTCATGCCACGTTTGACTGCTCCTAACTGATCTCCGAGATTGCCTCCGTGAGTTATGGGATTGGTAACAGCTTGACTTTGACCAAATCTTACGCCTCTCTATTCGTATCCTGAGTTCTTTCTTCTAGGTCCCTGCGAAAGGAACCGGACTTCTTTCCCGTGACCTCCTTTATTAGTATTTCAGAAGGTGGCCTCTGATTTTAAGTTAGCTTCATCCTTCTTTTCTCAAAGTCATAGCCCGTGGTAGGCCTTATCGCGGCCCATCGCAGGCTCTTATTATTTTACCCATGAGCTTCAGCTAACGGGCCATATTTGGGTCCAACACCGTTCCGTCGTAGTTCCTCCTCCATGAAACGGTCAACGTGTAATCAACTCATTCTCGGGCAGATTAATGACTCCTTATAAAGAACTTGACTCGCGTTTGCAGTCTGTGTTTGATCTAATGACAGTAAGCAATGAACAAAATCTCCATTTAGAGAGATGATCTCAACGTTAGACAGGAGAGCGCTTCGTTGTATGGCGTCACTGCTGACGTCAGACGCGAGTTTCTTCATGAAGATCACAAGAAAAAAGAACGGCTCCAACCGCCTTAAGAAACTCCTCGAAAAGTAAGATGACGTGGACGACTTGCTCTGCGCCGCTATCTTGGGCTATTTCCTCCATGTCATGACTGATAAGCATGCGTCTTACGTGGCGTTGCGGGGGATAGGCATTTTCCACGAGGAGAAGAAAAAGGCAATGTACGAGCACACACTTGTAGATTCTAAAATCCACACTAAGTATTTTGTAGTGATCAAGAGTTTAATCAGGGGAAGACAAATGATGTGGGCAACGATGCTCTTAAGCACAACGATACAATCAGAATTAGGTTGACAAAAATGGACCTTTTATTGAATATGGAATTCGTTTACAAGGTGATGAACAAGATCGAAAACAACAATCAAAAGTAGAAGTAATAAGCGAACTAGAAATCTATAGAGTGAGGTTGATGTGATTAGTAAATAGCTCAAGGGTTTTCCGTGTGTGTTTTCTCACTGTTCCAGCTCCCTTTTATATCCCTCTCCTCTTCTAATTGCTTCTGCGATCTCCGGGCTATCATTTCGACCTCGTAGAGTCCGGTTGGTTTCGATCTCGTGATGGTCTTAGATGGACTTGAGCCTACTTAATCAGATGCTAAAATTGGGTCCAACATTTGTCCCCCAATCTTTTTATTTTATAAAAGATGAAGATGGCCCATTGAAACTCAATTGACAAGAGGCGGCTCAGCGTCCACGGCGGCAGGAATCCGACATGTGTCACCTCCCCATCTATGGAACGTTGGCGTGCGTCTCTAACGACTACTTGTGCCGTATTCGAGATGAAACCTAAATATTGTCTTCTCGTTAATGACAAAGCCGTTTTGGTGTCGGCGAATTTTCTTATAAATATCAGAGGTCTTTCTTTCTTTCGTAACTCTTTCTTTCTCTTGTAAACTTTTTGTTCTGTGCGATATTCGATTTTATTTTAAGCAAAGATGGATACATCGTTCACTTTTCCTCTTCCAACCACACTACTGTTCATCTCGAGGATTTCTACACGACTTATGGTGTAGATCATAGCGTCAAGTTCGAACTGGCCACTACGCTTGAGACCCCTAAAACTGTTCGCGAGGGATTTTGCAGAGCATACCTTTCATTCTTCGAATCTTGCGGTCTTTTCTTCCTGATTCGTGGCCCAAGCCTCGGGATTGTGGCTGAATTGGGTATACCTCTCACTCAGATGTGCCCAAACTTCTTGAGGCATCTTTTGGCACTTGTGGTTAGAGCTCGCGAAGAAGGCTTGCAATTCGGTTTAGAGGAGCTACGCCACTTGTGCTTGTTGAAGAGGAACAATCAGAGCCCGGGGACTTTCCTTATGTCGCTGCGCGTAGAAATCCATGTTATCCAGAGGGTTCCATACCGTGATCAAGATTGGCGAGAGAAGTTCTTTGTCTTCACATTCGTCAATGGGTGATTTCGACTACTTTGGTCTGTCGATATAGGTTAGTTCTGGTTCTTTTATCATATACACTATTTTTTTATCTTTAATATCTGACTTCTGAAGTGGTTTTATGGTTTTCCAGTGCATTTCGTGAACTCTCCGAAGTCGAACGAGATCTGAGATCTGTTGAAGATGTTACAACGAGATCGCCCAGATTGGTTGTCTTTTGACGGTGAACGAATCCGCGCCGCCTTCTTGCTGCCAGATGGACCAATCAAGCGTCGGCTATTACCAGCTGTTCGATCAAACTCAAGGATATCACAGGACCTTCTAGCGATCCCCCTTCTTCTGTCAGGCCGGATAGACAGTTGGCAAGGAGGTCATCGTTCAGGAACCGGAGTCGCGTCACGAGGAGTAGAGATCTCAAGGATTCAACTTTGATCCCAGTTCTGGTTTCTGACGTCGATGGGACTTCTGGAGCAGGAGGATCCCCGATTTCTCTGAGTCATGGTTCAGAGGAGGACTTTGCTTCCAATGATCGCAAGCGCCGACGATTGTCGCTTCGAAGTCGCAATACGTCGGCTCCGAGTCCTTTTGTTTTTCCTCCGGCTTCTCCTGAGGAAAAGGAGGCGTATGCCAAGATCGTGGATGTCAATTCCAAGGTTGATTATGTTCTTTCTTTTCGTATTCTTAGTGAATCTGTCTCATTCTGATGGTCTTGATACTTTGTAGGTTATGGTCGCCATTGAAGAGTTCGTCGCAATGTTTGAGGGCCGTGCTCAGAGAGATTTAGCGAGGTGTTGGGAAAAAAATATCCAGGCACCAGATTCCTCCAGCCTCCGGGCTGGGCACTAGCCTCTAGACCCCTGCTCCGAAGGAACCAAGGGCCCAGAACCTGCATCAAGGTTACCCGGGCCCGACCTCTGCTCCAAATGCCGGCGCTTGGATAAAATGGAAGTTCTCCACTTAAGGGAACTCTTCCATATTCGCCAATATGGAAGGGTTTAACCTAATGCAAGCCGACATCTACACCTATATAAGAGGAACCCAAACCCTAAAATAAGGGATCCACTTAGAGATTGAGAGACAAGATCTAGGAGGCTAGAATTAGGGTTCATACACCAAACATTGTAACCGCCCTTCGATTAATCAATAATATGTCTCCTTCTCTACTTGTTTCTGATTGTTTTCTCTTTGATTACTCCTTGCCTCATACAAATATCCTCGCTTCTCTTTGTTCATATACAACCTTCAATGTTCCGTAGTACTAAAACGACCCTACACAAAAATACCATAACAGCTTGGTGCTAGAAAGAGGGGAGTAATCCAACTATGTGACAATGACACTAGAAGAATCAACTGAACCAACCGGAGCTACTCCAAGAGAAGCCGAGCTCCTCAAGCAGCTCAACACCCTCCAAGGAGAAATCACTGAGCTCCGCAAGGCTCGAGAAACAACCGGAGATAGCTTAGAACTTCTCCAAGAAGTTCAGACCCTAAAAGCTAAACTCGACGAGCACACCCAATAGCTGCAACGAAGCGCAGAGAAGGTAGGAGCACTCGAAGATGAAAACCATCATCTCCAAGAGGAGAGCCAAGATCTCGGGAAGAACAGCAACAAGCGCCGGAGGTTTCGAGCCCCAATTCGAACCATGCCCTCCCTCAACACTCCTATTGATGAAGACGACGCAACTCGGCATCCAGCCTCCGGCGATAAGAAACCCGAGGATAAGGAAACTACGATGAGGAAGACACGTGTAACCATCAGAAGTGACTCCGATATGGAGGACGAGGAATACTCACCCGATGATCGCTCGATCTCAGATCCAGCAGCCGTAGCATGCCTAGAGAAGATGTTCTCCGCAAGATTCAACACTATCCAGTCGATGGTAGAGAGGCTTCCAGGTGTAGCTCCCCATATCAGGAGAAGTGACTCCAACTCCTACTCCGACACGCCCTTCGTGGAAGAGATCGCTTCAGTCGAGATGCCAAGGAAATTCTCATTCCCTACAATGAAGACCTACGATGGGACCAGCGATCCAGAAAACCACGTAGCTCTCTACAAGCAACGGATGCTGACAGCAGCAGTCCCCTGAGGACTGAGAGAACCTGCCATGTGCAGGGGCTTCGGCTCAACCCTGGCCGGTCCTTCCCTCCAATGGCACATCAATCTCCCTACGTAGATCATAAGGTCCTTCGCAGAACTCAGCGACAAGTTCGTAGAGCAGTTCGCCAGCGACAAGTTCGTAGAGCAGTTCGCCAGCAACAAGTTCGTAGAGCAGTTCGCCAGCAGCAAAAACCTGGAAAAGAATTCCGATGATCTCTACGAAGTACTCCAGCAAAGAGCCGAACCTATTAGGGCCTACATCGCACACTTCAACCAAGAAAAAGTAGCCATTCCCGAGTGCAACGCATGGACGGCTAACTCTGCCTTCAAAAGGGGACTGCTCCCTAACGGAGACATGTATAAGGAACTAACCAAGTACCAGTGTAATACGATGGAAGATGTCCTATCCAGGGCCTTGGCCCAAGTAAGATGGGAAAAGGACATCAAGAGTCGAGCTAAGGCCCAGCAGAAGCAGGAGTCTAGGTCGAGCAAGTAGCTCAGAATTATCGCGACGAAGCATCCCAGTCCAGGCCCCCGAGGGAAGCCAGTGGGTATAGCAGAGGCAGATATCCTAATCGCCCCCTGAAAAGATACAACATTTCAACTATTGTTATTATGAGAAGACACAAATGTTATAACCTCGTTTAAATACTCTTAAACTATTTTTTTCTGAAACACAAATTTATTTTATAATGAAAAGATGTAACTTTTAAAACAATAGTTAACTTTTATGAAAAAAACACCATTCTATTTATAATAAAAAGATGCAACTTTTAAACAAATATATTTTAGTTTTTATTAAAAGATACAACATTTCAACAATTGTTTTGTTTTTTCATATAATGATCCTAATAAAATTTTAATGCAAATTTTAAAATAAGATTTTTTTTTGAAAGACACAATTATTTTTATAATGAGAAGATGCAACTTTTAAATTAGTATATTTCAGTTTTAATACAACCTTTCAACAATTGTTATATGAGAAGACACAATTCTTATAACCTATTTTAAATAATTTTAAATTAGTTTATCTGAAACACAATTTTTTAAATAATGAAAAGATTCAACTTTTAAAATAATAGATAATTTTTTATGAAAAGGCACAATTCTATTTATAATGAAAATATGCAATTTTTAAACTATTATGTTTCAATTTTTTTTGTGAAAAGATACAACCTTTCAACCATTGTTTTGTTTTCCATCTAATGGTCCAAATAAATTTTTTTATACAACTTTTTTTAAAAAAAGGTTTTTTCAAAAAGACAATTGTTTTAAGAATGAAAAAAAAATGCAACTTTTAAACTAATATATTTCATATTTTTGTGAAATGATACAACATTTCCACAATTGTTTTTTTTTTCATGTAATGGTCTTTAAAATGTTTTTGTAGACATAAGATACTTATGCCATTAACATATTTTTTTTCAAAAAACAACTCTTTTTATATGAAAGATTCAAATTTTTTCATGTTTGAAGAGTTACAATCTGCTAGTGATAATTGTTTTATTTTTTTCTATAGGTCCTAATAATTTATTTTATACTTATTAAATTTGCCATGAGCAGTTATTTTTTCAAACAACACATCTCTTTAATTTGAAGAGTCATACTTTTCCTCGAAACTCTTGAAAGTTTACATTTTAGAACAAAACACATCCCTTGATAACCTATCAATGTACATTTTCAGACTATTATAAATAGAAAATTTTATAGATGCAATTTTGTAAGAAAAGTTGCATGCTTTATTTTCTAATATAGGTATGATTCTTAGCATTCTTGAATATAATGTTTGATTCATTATATAGATCTAAACGATCTTTAAAAATTTAATGTTGTGTCTGCAAAAATAAATTAATAGGATGCAAACATGTAGGGACCGAAAAGATAGCGAACGTGTAAGGACCGAAAGGGTGCAATGTTTCGGAACTAAAAGGGTGCGAACGTGTCGGGACTGAAAGGGTGCGAATGGTTCAGGACCGAAAGGGTCCAAACGGTTCAGGACCGAAAGTGTGCGAACGATTCAGGACCAAAAGGGTGCGAACGTGTCGGGACCAAAATGGTGCGAACATTTCGGGACCTAACGGGTGCGAACGTGTCAATACCAAAAGGGTGCGAATGTCTCGGGACCGAAAGAGCGCGAACGTATCGGGACCGAAAGGGTGCCAACGTGTCGGGACAAAAAGGGTGCGAACGTGTCGGAACCGAAAGGGTGCTAATGTGTCAGGACTGAAAGAAGGCGAATGGTTCAGGACCGAAAGGGTGCGAACGGTTAAGGACCGAAAGGGTGCGAACGGTTTGGGACCAAAAGGATGCGAACGGTTTGGGACCAAAAGGATGCGAACGGTTTGGGAACGAAAGGATGCGAACAGTTTGGGATCAAAAGGGTGGAAACGTGTGAAGACCGAAAGGGTGCAAACATGTCGGGACCGAAAGGGTGCGAACGTGTCGGGATCAAAAGAATGCAAACGTGTTGGGGCTGAAAGGGTGCGAATGGTTCGGGACCGAAAGGGTGCTAACGGCTCGGGACCGAAAGGGTGTTAATGGTTCGGGACCGAAAGGGTACGAACATCTTAGAAGCGAAAATGTGTGAATGTATCGTAACCGAAAAGGTGCGAATGTAACGTCATCAAAAGGGTGTGAATGCAATGTCACCAATAGAGTGTGAATATAATGTCACCGAAAGGTGCAAATGTAATGTCACCAAAAGGGTGTGAATGTAACATTTCTGAAGGAGTGGGAACATAATATTACTGAAAGGGTGCAACGTGTCGGGATCAAAAGGGTGCAAACGTGTCGGGACCGAAGGGTGCAAATGTGTCCGGACCTAAGAGTGCGAACGTGTCGGGACCGAAATGGTGCAAACGTGTCGGGACCGAAAGGGTGTGAATGATTCGGGACCGAAAGGGTGCAAACGGTTTGGGGCCGAAAGGGTGTTAACGGTTCGAGACTGAAAGGGTACGAAAAATTCATGAGCAAAAAGGTGCGCATATATCGTAACCAAAAATGTGCGAATGTAACGTCATCAAAAGGGTGTTAATGTAAAGTCACCAAAAGAGTGCAAATATAATGTCACCGAAAGGTGCAAATGTAACGTCACTAAAAAGGCGTGAACGTAATGTTTCTAAAGGAGTGGGAACATAATATTACCGAAAGGGTGCGACCATATTGAAAGGGTGCAAACGTAATATTATTTTATATATAATAATAATCTTTGAAATTAGTTTAAGAAAAGGATGAAATTACATATAATGTAATCATTGCGCTAAAATATTTCTGAAAATGGATGAAAAACTTACTTGCAAAAAATGTACAAAATCATATACTATTGGCATGTTATTGTAACATAGAAAAACAAAAACAAAAATTGTAATTTTATTACCAACAGATTATTAATACCAAACACATTAAAATATGTATAAACTTGAGATTGTTGTCGAAAATAATTCGGATTTAGTTTTATTAACCATATTCAACAAAGACATGACCCGCATTTTGGGTAAATCAGTAACATGTTTAAGTCAATTTCACGTAAGTATAATACTTATAATTATTATTAAACTATGGTGTATAATCAGAAATTAATATTTAAAATTACTATATGCAGGAACAGTCATACATATAATGATTCAAGTGATAATGCAATTATCTCCTACTTTTCAGAAAAGCTTATCGATTTTTTTTAAAATTCAATGTTAAAGTCACATCTTACAATTATCAGTCAATATCTGTTGGATTAACGGTTACAAGTATCACAGACAACCAAAGTATTAATGAAGATGTACAATATTTTTGGAATATTTTTTTTTTTTTGGTAAATACAAATCAGAAAAATTATAAAGAAAATCAACAAACTTACATTTAATTTTAACAGCCTATTATAATAAATAAAATTATTGACAATGCGGACATGATAGAAGAAACCAATGCTTCTAAAGGAAATAAAACAAGGAAACGAAGAATATCAAATACATCAAAAGATTTAAAATAAAGTGAAGCTGACAATCTAAATGAAAGAGCAGAAGCAATTGAAGAAGTCAAACGGCCACAAAAAAAGGAAAAAAACTGAAGACGATTATGTTACTTAATTTTGCTACTAAATATATAACATTTAAATTTACATATTTTTAAACACAAATTATACTTTCACTCTTTTGTTATATAAGATTATTTTTAATTTTTTTATTTACATATAAAATAATTAGTTTATAAATGATTCAAAATGATTGATCAACAAATATAAATTATATAAAGATAACTTTAAAAAAAAAAAAATTAAACATCATTTCTCCCGCGCGTTTACGCGCAGGATGATTTTCTAGTTGTAGTAATAAGGAAGATGAAATATGATCCATAATGTAATGTTTGTTTCTCAATTTATTTCTCTTACATCTTTCATGTATCTAATATACCTAATCATATTTATACATTTGAATATATTAACTATGTTATATTTAATATCCAAAATGAAAAAGATATTTTGAAGTTATCCAAAATATATATTAATAGTCAAAAAATAAATATCTAAAATATCTAAACAATACTCATGAGACTGAAAATATTTAAAATATCTTTTGATTCAACATCCAAATATTTTGTCACACAAATTTATATGTTATATCTCATTTTTATTCTTATATTTTTCAAAATCTAAAGTGTAAATAAATTTTAAAATTTTTAAACTAAGCGGATTATTCAAACTCAAACTGAACCGAACCAAAATTTATAAATATTCAAATTGTGATAAAATCTCTAACCTAGCAAACTCGAAATTAGAATAAATCCGAACCCGAGTGGGGCAGTGAAACTCCATCTGTGACGCAGCTCATAAGAGAGAGCTAAGGTAGCCAATAGTAAAATGACACGTACCTAAATCCCTACGCTTTTTAGAGACAAAAAGCGAATGTCTATTATCGTCACTTGGCGAACAGTTAATGACTCCCGTCGTCGCCTCTCTTTCTCCTTCCTCCATCGTCTCAGTTTTCTCTCTCATCTCTCCGATCTTTGATAGATCTCCTATAGACCCTCTTGGGTTCATCAATTGCTAGATTATCTGAATGGATCGTGGTAATAGAAGCAGCACCGACGCAGGAACAATGGAATCAACGGAGATTCATTCTCAACCGCAGCCTGTGGCGGTTCTAACTGCAAACGCGCCTCCTCCTCCGTTCCTGAGCAAGACCTATGACATGGTTGACGATCCCGCTACCGATTCGATTGTGTCGTGGAGTGCTAACAACAACAGTTTTATCGTATGGGATCCGCCACAGTTCGCTAAAGATCTTCTTCCCAAGAACTTCAAGCACAATAACTTCTCCAGCTTCGTCAGGCAGCTTAACACCTACGTAATATTTCTCTTTCCCTTCGTTAAGAGGTGTTTGACTTAGTTTACAATCTTTCCGTTTTGGTATTTCAGTAGATATACTGCAGCTACCATTTCAATAGCTTTCTTTTCTTGTTGGGGTGACTAGTGCAAGTCGTTTTGCTCAATTGAAACCACCTGAGCAGTGTAGTTAATGGAATTCTAGATTTTTTATGAAGCTTGCACTTAAGTTTTCAACTTGGAGATGTGAAATATGAGATAAAAGATTTATCCTTTGATGTTAATTATAGTGGAAGATAGTAATGAATCTTCCTCACTTTTCTCAGCATTTATAAACCACAAGAAAGAAGAAAAATGGGATAAAAGAGAGCATGTCTCATGACCTGAGTGCAAGGGTTTTCAACTTTCTGTTTTGCTACAGATCATCTTGTTGTAAATGAGTCCAGGTTTTATGAAGAGAAACCTAAAAGGCCAACGTGGTCACTAGTGCCTGGAGTAGAAACAAGATCATAAGTTGGATGTTGCAATATCGGTGCTCTTATTAGTATAACATGACGTCAGTTACGGGAATCATAGAGTTGCTTCGTGCAGTTTGATTTAGGTTGACTAGTTATCGGCTCATATAGACTGGATGGAATTTGTGTTGCCTATACAAGCTTTTCTTTATACAAGGTCGTCATGAATAAAGCTTATACTGCCCAACAGTTAGAGCGGAGCTGCAAATATTGTTGCAAGATGGTGAATACGCTTAAATAAGCTGGATTTTTCTGTAGATATCTTTACTAGTTATTCCATATCATAAATATTATACTGGTATACCATAGAGACCGTTTACTCTCTTAGTTTTTAGTGATCCCTATTGGATATTTTGTTTTCTCCTTCGGTTTGGGTGGTAAGTTAGAGTTATAATAGGTCCATGTATACAGCAGTTTATTGCTTCATCTGCTGATCAGATCAGCTGTCTTCCATTGGTCTGCTACGTGTACTTGACTTCTAAAATGAAAATTGCTCTTTGAGCATGTGATTCCAACTAATAAGCTACTTCCTGTCTATGGCTGTTTGAATCTGTGAATAGTTGGCAGTTAGGCTTTGTATTGGAGTCATTAAATTTGCACGTCGCAGTATTATCTTATGGCGCGACTTCTTTCTCGTTGTTTTGATGGAATCCATTTTCACTCCATTTTGTGCGTCTTTTCTTGAAACAGGGTTTCCGGAAGGTTGACCCAGATAAATGGGAATTTGCTAATGAAGGTTTCTTAAGAGGTCAGAAGCACTTGCTAAAAACAATAACTCGGCGAAAACCTGCACAAGCACATGGAAATCAGCAATCTCAGCACTCGATTGGGCAGAACTCAACTGTAAGCTCATGTGTTGAAGTTGGCAAATTTGGTCTCAAAGAAGAGGTTGAGAGGCTTAAACGAGACAAGAACGTTCTTATGCAAGAACTCGTCAGATTAAGACAGCAGCAGC
Organism: Eruca vesicaria subsp. sativa; assembly: GCA_932364175.1. Lineage (NCBI taxonomy): Eukaryota > Viridiplantae > Streptophyta > Magnoliopsida > Brassicales > Brassicaceae > Eruca > Eruca vesicaria. Next base: position 147,458 of record CAKOAT010187377.1, on the reverse strand, counting down.
AATCCACTGATAACCAACTTCAAACGATGGTTCAGCGTCTCCAGGGCATGGAGAATCGGCAACAACAATTAATGTCATTCCTTGCAAAGGCAGTGCAAAGCCCTCATTTTCTATCTCAGTTCTTACAGCAGCAGAACCAACAAAACGAGAGTAGTAGGAGAATCAGTGACACCAGTAAGAAGCGGAGATTCAAGCGAGATGGTATTGTCAGTAATAAGGATGCTGCTTCTCGTGATGGACAGATAGTGAAGTATCAGCCTCCAATGCACGAGCAAGCAAAGGCAATGTTTAGTCAGCTTATGAAGATGGAACCTTACAAAACCGGCGATCTTCTTGGTGACGGTACTTCTACTACTACAGAAGGAACAGAGATGGAGATTTCATCAAACAATGTATCGGGTATAACTCTGCAGGAGATGCCAACAGCTTCTGAGATACAATCATCACCACGAAGTCGAGCAACACCTGAAAATGTTACAGTAGCTGATTTTCCAACACCTGATGAAGCAGTTCCTTCACCTGGTGATCTACCTCTACCCGAATTTGCTGATATGCTACCAGAGAATATCGCCGGGATGCCTCCTGGGAATTTCTTGGAAACAAACGAGGAAGGTTTTAGTCCTATCCTAGATTCAGATCTGTTCATCGATGGTGAATTACCCTTTGACATTGACGACATTCTGAGGGACCCCGATTTGGAACCTTCGTCAGTGGTTGATGATGATTACGCTTCACTCTTTAAAGACATTCTCATGTCAAGCCCGGTTCCAGATGATATGGATGTAACACCAGTGGATGTTAGAACCAAGGACAGTGACACAGAGAAGAAACAGATGGATAATCTGACTCAACAGATGGGTCTCCTCTCGCCTGAAACCATAGATCTCTCCAGGTAACTAATATAACTTTAGTAGTTATTTATCAGACAAAATAAAACTCTAGTAACTCAACTGTATCTGCTTATATATCTTCATAATGTTGGTTCCCTTCAGGCAAAATCCTTGAATTTGGAAGCTATCAAGTCTTTTGAAGTAAAACCAAACTAATATGTTCCCTGAGAACAGCATATTCATTTCATGCACTGATCATTTTATTTCTTCTTTCTTATATCAATCTACATTTACACTATCAAGTTGGAAGAATATTGTCGAAGTTTCAATCTATTCTTAAAGTTTTTGCCTATTTTGTTAGAAGAGGTAAATGAACTTTATGAGATCAATAGAATAATCCATTGTGGTTGATTTGATCTATTGTGTCCCATGAGTCATCATACTTTGCACCATACTTTGCACCTTTAAATATATACAGATGTACATTTTGAACAACTAGATTTATATTACTAACTAAAATAAGATTAAAAAAAAAAGAGATTATTTAAAAAAAAAAAAAATCTTATCCAAAACAGAATCTGAGCAAAAAAAAGTTCCAAAATGAAACTGAATTGGTAATAAAACTTTATCTTAGTATTCAGATCTTGTGAGAGAGATAGCTACTAGCCTACTGTTATCTGTTTTCCACAAAAGGATGATGAAGAAGCTCTTCCACAGTGCCTCTCTTCCTCCAGTCCTTCTCCAAACATCTCCCAACGAAATCTCTAAACTCAAACGAACCAGTCACTGGAATCTCTACTTTCTCATTACAACAAATCGCACAAACCAGAGCTGGCCAATCCGGTTTAACTCCAGCTTTAGTCACTGGATACCTTCCAAGATAACACTCAAGAACCACAACACCTAAAGACCACACATCTCCTGCAAATCCAACTTCTTCAAAACCCCATTTATCTGGATCCACACGTTCAGGACTCATATACGCACACGTCCCGCTCGAACCATAGTCTCCTCCGGTTACAATCCGGCTCGCACCAAAATCCGCAATCTTGACCTCCCCTTTCTTGTTAATAAGTAGATTCGAAGGCTTTATATCACCATGTACTATTCTCATTTCTTGGAGATGACGTAACCCTTGGAGTATTCTGTTAGCGAGAGTGGATATCAACGGCTCAGAGAACACGTGTCGAGCAAGCAACATGTCCTGAAGAGATCCTTTCTCCATGAGCTCCATCACGAAACAGAGATGGGATGAATTAACGAAAACGGCGTAGCATTTTACGATGGAGCTAGATTCGATTCTCTTGAGAATGTCGGCTTCAAGAGTAGTGATGCTGAGGTCTGACCGGATGAGTTTTAGTGCGTAGAGAGCTGTGGTTCTCCGGTGACGGGTTTTGTAAACTGTCCCGCTTCCTTGTCCTAAAACGGTGAGTTTCTCAAGATCGTTCAAGGTTTGAACCAGCGAGGATGAGTCAGAGCTTGATGATGAAAATGTTGAAGGAGATGGGTCTCCATATACTTATAGTAGTGGTGGTGGAATAGAGAGTGTGATTGGTTCTTGGTGACGTCTCTCTCTCACAAGTGACATCTACTTTGTTATTTTTTCACTTGTGGTTCCTAAGTCCAAGGTTGCTGCATAAGGAGCTTTTTGGTTTTGTTAAATACATGAGAAAGACTTGATGATGATGATCTCCCTGTATGACACTTGTCAGTCAGTTTTAACAAACTCAAACATTTGTGGTTTTCAGGTAGTGGTGATCAGTTTGTTTCTAAAAATTTTACAGGATAAAAATAGGTCACTAGTTTTTTTGAGATTTTATTACCTTTGGTATATTTCTCTTTTCCCCGTACATCTAGTAAGGATCTTTGCTATAGTTGGGAAGACGATGATTATTGTCTGAATTTTAAATATAAAAGCACCAACTTTGTTTTCACCATCTAAAAGCAATAATTTTCTGATAAGAATGAAACTGAATAAAGATAGTGGTTTTCTTGTCAATCTGTGTCATCAACAGTACTGTCGCCTAAAACGATTTGAAAAAAAAAATTAAAGACTATTGAAATAGCTACATAAACTGACTTGTTTTACAAGCGACTGAAAGATAAGAAAAAAGAGGGAATATACAGACACGAATATAGCTTTTAAACACTCAAGAATTCTATGTCCAAACCCACTTCTCTTGAATGCCACGATTGTTTTTTCAGGCGACTCATGCTGCGAGTACTATGACAACGATGAGTAGAACGATACCAAATATCACCATTAGTAAGCACATCTGCATAATAACCACAAAGTTAAAAAGAAAAAAAAAAGAAAAAGGTAAAGTGAGTGAAAAGCTGAAACATTGTTATTCCTATATCCTTTTTCATTTTACCAGAGATGAGTTTGATCGTTGTGTCCTGGAGGCTTTCACGAGATGAGACCTTCCCTGAGCTGTTGAAGAATGTGCATTCTCGACATGGCTACCAATATCATCTGCACGAAAGAGATTTTTAGAAGCGATTACAAATTGGAATTAAAGTATTCTTGCTATTTACATTTGATTTGCTTGATAGGTGAGAGATTTTACCTATCATAGCTCCTTGGTCGTGAACCAACACCGCAAGATCTTTGAAAATCTCGTTTACTTCTCCTATTTGCTGCTGAACTTCCTGTATCCCCAGCTCTCTTTCCTCTATCACTGCTTCGTTAAAGGATATTTCGTTGTCAAGCAACAAAACTTCTTGCCTACAGATGAAGAAAGAGAGGTCACAAAGAATGAATGCAGGAGCTTATTTACAGAGAGATATGCGGGGTAGAAGTAGAACTTACTCACCTTCTAGATTCCATGAGGACACGCTGCTCTTGTGATCTATCATAGCCAATGTCTACTTCACTGTGGTATTAGGAAAAATAGAAACATCAGTAATAACTTCAAGCTGGCTACAAGAAGAGCTACCAGCCTACCAGTCAAGAGAGTTACAGGTAAAATAGACTAAATTTCAACAACCAGTTTGCTTCCAACAAACAAAAGGGTGGAGCTCTCAATCAATTTAAAGAGGGTAGAGACTAAAGGTTTCTGATATTGAATTGATGATACTTTTAAAACCATGGTGATTCGTAATACCTTGAAGACAGGTCGCCTTTTGGATCAAAAAGAGTGTATTTAGTTTCCCTTTCAGCAGCAATCCGCTGTGCCTTCTGAAACTCTTTAAGCACTGCTTCGAAATCCCTTGCAAGCTTAGCATCTGCAATCTTCTTACTTTTCTGCAGCAATATGTCCAAATCTTCTAAATTAGTGAATGAAAAATAGACAAACCATTATTATTCTAACCCGGAAAACAGCACTTACAGCAACATCTCGATGATGATCGGTCTCGCTAGCGTCTTTAAGTTTCGTCGAAGTGTCCTTTACCAAGTGCCCAATATGTAACTTTGTCTTGTGCCTGAAAAAAATAACAGAATTCACCAATTGAGTAAGTTCTCAAGCTTTTGGCAGATTTAACATATGAGAAACAAACCCATAAAGATTAAGACGAGACTCACAGCTTGTCACGGAGCTCCGGAGTATCCTTGGGAGTGCCGAGAGTATTAACAATGCGCTGGAAGGTAGAAACGGCCGTGTTGATCTGAAAGATGCCAGACGCCACCGCTTGTGTTGTTCCTCCATCCTTGTTGATCAAATTCCCTTGCGATCTCAACGGCGTCCCCGCTTCAAGATCCTGAAAGCTCATCTCTTTGATTGAGACAAAACTTAGAATCTACAAACGTTGTTGTCGAGATAGTAGAGAGTTTCTACATTCCGCTTAATATATACTCTATCCAAACGGAGGAACCCTTCATCTCTAATTCTTTCATTGATTCTTATTTCAGTTGAATTTTATTACATTTTCTCGAAAATAATTTCATCTTCTACTCTAGTTGCATGTCTCTCAACTTTCGATTCTCTCTACGTTGGTCGAACTACTTAGTTTGTGATTGCTCACCGTCTCCATTTTTGGGATTCTCGGAACATAAAAAATGACGAATTTATGAGAATCAGAGAAGATTGAGAAAAACCTTTGGCAATTAACAAGACTACATAATGGATCCATTTTACTTTAATAATTAATAATGGACTACGTTCGTAAAACCTCCTGCATTCCGCTTACTCTATCTTAACGGAGAAACCCTTCATCTCTTATTCTCTCATCGATTCTTTTTCCAGTAAATCTTTATTACATCTTCTCGAAAATGATTTTATCTTTTGTTCCAGTTGCATGCCTCTCAACTTTCGATTTTCTCTACCTTAGTTAAACTGTTCAGTTTATGGTTGCTCAACACCTCCGTTTCTGGGATTCGCATAATATATAAAAAATGATGAATTTATGGGATTAGAGAAGATTGAGAAGAACCTTTGACATTTAACAAGACTGCATATTGGTCGTCGATATGTGGCTTTTTAGAACTTTATTAACTAATACGAAAAACTATCACATGCCATATCGATTGAGCTTATATGTCAAACGTCAAAAGATATAATAAAATTATAGATTACATCAACTATGTCTCCGAATCCGCGTTTGCCGAAGATTATACCCTTAGTTACTTCTAATTTCCCACATTAGTTTAAATTTAAGCATCAGTTTCTAATTTTCGATAATTTAAATATAGAAATATTTTAAAGTTTTACAAGATACAAACCCAATTTTAATACAACTATAAATCACTTATAGGAAAAACAATTTTATGAAGGAGTGGATGAGAGTAACAACTTAATCAAGAAGTGGAGAGAAATCATATTGTTGCATATAATTGTTTGAATATTTATAAGAATTATTAAAGTATTAGTATTATTGATATATAATTTGAAAACTATAACAATGAGTAGGATATCTGTTACACATTTTCCCACTGTTAAAAGAATGAATTCATGTAAAAAATTGGAGAACTGAAATAGCCGTACAAAAAAATCGAAAATTGGATTGATTCGGTTAAATTCGGCCCAAGCTAGGCCCATGAAAGTTTAATGGACGACGAGGATTGCGTCACTGATAAACTCAAACGGCGGAGACCAGCGGCTGACGAAACGGCGATCATCCTCTTAAACGTAACTGAAGAAGAAGATTCTAGAAGGATGGTGCTATGGGAGATAACTCTGGGAACAGCCTACTTCTTGGGGCTGAGGCGAACATACAGGCTCGCCTTGAAGATCCAACGTCGTATTGTTAGTCCCAAGCATCCCAAGATCCGTCAATTTCTTCATCGGTGAGACTAGATCGTTGCGCTTTTTCTTTCTTTTTTTTTATCCTTCTGATGTTTCGTTGGAAACAAAAATTTCATTTAGGAGAAATTAGGTTTTCTGGAATGAGATATCATTGATTCTGTAGTTGAAATTGTTGTTTCGATTATGCTTCCAGTTATAATTGTTTGCTAAAAGAACCGATGAGAGATCTTTCAGTATTGTGAAATGATCATCGAAGCAGTTCGTTCCCCTGAAATCGAGTCATTTCTGTAAGATATCGATACTCTTTTGGTTGTCGTACTAGTTTGATCTTTAGTTAGCAATTAAAGCAACTATAGAATCAAGAAGGAAGTGTTATGGATTCGTTGACTTTTTGCCTTTGTTTCCAAGAGAATGATTACATCTTTCTGATTCTTGTACACGTTACAGATTACATCATTTTGGTTAGTCATTGTTTGGACTCTCTTTCTCTCGTGTGTTTGCAGGAGGACTCGTAAAATCTTCGATGTGGCGGTTTCCGTTCACAAGAACATACAACATAGAGACATTGAAGTTGGTCGGAATCTCGGCAACTGGATTCTCCGTTGGCTCGACCGGATGAAACCAGCTGCTCAGATCCGTACTCGGCCTGAACCACCACACAACTCCAACTCCAACCTTGACAAGGCAAAAAGGCTACCTGAGTCGTCTCCTCCCATATCAAACACGACGCAGAGTCCACAAAAACGTGAATCCGATAGGCACTTGTTCTCTTCGTTGAAACACGTCCAGCACAGACCTTTCCCGACCGTCTCTAGGATGATCCAGTCGCCTAGACCTAATGGAATCACTACTCAGTACAGACATTACAGTGCCTGTGCAGCCACCAGTCTGATTCGTCCGAGCTATGTTAGAGGCAGCGGGTTCGATGGTGTAATCAGGAAGGACATTTTGCAGTGGATGTTACAGAGATGACAATAAAGCAGCTAATACCGTTAAAATTTCAATCTTAGTTGAGCACCTTTGTACTTTTAATTCGAGAAACTAATGTGATTGTGGATCATATTCGGAAGTATGTCTAAACTTGTGTCTTAATCAAGAATCTGCGACCAATGATGTGAAGTTTCCAAGTGGGAATTACGATCACTATGGCCAGCATCCCTCTAGCATACTTTGATCATGATTGCTTCAAAATAACTAATATTCTTCTCATGAAACGCGAGTGGTTTGTCATTGGTGATAACAAAATACTTGTGCCTCACTCGAGGCATGAGTCTGGATCACAAGCGGCAATGAGAAATCAGGGAGAGCTAATGCTGAAGTATGCAAGAGCCTGGTGAACGAACACCTCATATGTTTCAGAGATTGGTTGATGGCAGAACTATCAGCCCCTGATCAAGGACAAACTTTCAATAGTAACAGGTGGTGAGTTCCAAAACTCACTTCGTTATGTCGGCTCTGGTGAATCAAGCATCGCTACAATCTTTGTTATCTCCACCTCCAACTCTTGCTGGCTATATACGTACTTCTTGAATTTACTGTTAATTTGACCAATACAAAGATCTCACGAATATGTTGAAACTAAGTACATGTTTTCTTGTAAATTAGTGAAACCTAATCATAGAAACTAAAAGAGTAACTGAAGGACAAATATGGGAAGACTTCAAGGCCCTAATTTTTATGAGTGAAAAACGCACCGTATTGGTCTGTGGCGACATAGTCAATAAGGTTTGGAGTAACGGTGATGCAACTTCCAAAGTTGATGTATATGATGTTAATCCGTTAAAGATGAGATTTCGAGTACATGATGCGAAGATGCGTGCTAGAATCCTGAGTACAGTTATGTGGAATCTAGCGTGAAATAGCTTAGAGATAAAGATATCTATTTCCTACCAATTTATGGATTAGGAAATAGGAAACTCGTTGGAGTTTAGAAGTTATCTAAACATTCATATCTATTGTACTTTGATCCGCGATTTAAAAGCGTGCGGGATAAGTTTTTGATTAATTTTTCTAATTTAGAAATTATTACAATTTTATTTTTTTTCTCTTAGTTTTAATATTTGAATTTTGTCTATAACTAAAAGTAATTTATATTGTTGTTTTATAGTAACCTGGGTTAGATGTTTACGTACCGTTACAATTTTTGGACCAGTTTAGTGTGAGTAATGTTAGACTGGGTTTGTATTTATATTTTTTTGAGTTATTTGGCTTTGGATGTTTAGGATCCGTGTAAGAACCAAACATTTTCCGGATCAGTTCAATTCGAGTAATATCAGATTCAGTTTGCATTTATATTTCTTTTGTTAAACCTGAAATGAAACCGAATTATAAAAAGTTTGAGTCATGTTAAACCATAAATCTCAAAAAACTTTGAAAAAATTGAACTAACTCCGAAAATCCAAAAAAGGGTAGTTTAGGTAATTAAAGGTTTTGCAAATTATAATATATAAATTATATTATATATTATGATAATTAATATCTTTATTATATTTCAAATATTTGGATACTTGTTTGGTTATCAGTGCGGTTCTGATTTTAGTTTTGGTTTTCAGGTTTGAGAAATAGTAACTGTTTGGGTTTTTCAAAATTTCGGTATGGTTTTGGTTTTAGTTTTTTCCTTTCGGTTTGAGTTTGATTTTTTTTTTATTTGGATAGTTTTTCAAGACTAGTTTTCTCGTTAGTTTTATTATATGTGCTTTAATACCCATCTTACTAAAATATTCGTTCTTGTTTTAACCTCAAAATATTCGTTCTTATTTTAACCTCAAAATAGTTTTCTCGTTAGTTTTATTATCTGTTCTTTAATACCCATCTTACTAAAATATTTGTTCTTATTTTAACATCAAAATAGTTTATATTTTTCACTTTTGTGCTATTGTATTTTTAACGAATTTTCTCCTTCATTAAATATTTCTTTATTGTTTTTAAATTGATTCGACAAAATTATTTGCCCCAAATATCAGAGTTCGTCTGTATAAATTATAGTTTTGTAATTTGTTATATAAATTAAATAGTAGTTGTCAAAAAAATAATGACACTATTGTAAATTCTTAGCAAATTAAGCAATAGAACCCGTTTTGCATTGGTCAAAGTTAATTTTTTACTTTAGAACTAAATAGGTTAAACCATTCTTCATTCCATCTATTAATGAAATATTTTGTTTATTAAATGAAAAAAACGATAGAAAATGCAGTCGTAAACTATCAGTTGTAACCTGGTCATTTATAAAACAAATGATATAACTATTATTGTTTTAATTTTTATAAACTTAAATATATATTAAGAATTTTTAATATCTTAATTTAACATTTTAGTTTATAAATAAAAATTAATGAATATCTACTGAATATTTATTTTTATAATATTCAGAATTTAAAATGCTAAGGTATGAAATTAAATTCTGATAACCTCAAATATATTTAGAGCGTACGAAAAAATGGAAGATTAATTAGAATTTAAAATGTTACCACTTACTGATGATATTATAATTATACCGATCTAAAAAATTGGACGTTTGAAAAAATATATGTTAGAAGGATAAACGTTTCGTCGATTCTCCCAAACAAAACTCAAAATGATTTATTGAATTTTTATTATTTTGAATATGATATCACTCAAATGTTTAACCCTAAGTGAATTACTCTCTCAAATAAGAGGTTCAGTTGTAGTACTTAGGGATCAAATCCACAGGGAACTAAGGAATACAATAGATATAATCTAAATGATTATGCTAGGTTGAAAGGGTTTTGAAATAGTAAATTTGCACTTTGTAAGCAATGGTAAGTTGCTTAAGAGAATGGATTTAGGTTTGAAACAATAAAAGAAAGTAGTTAGATTCAAGGTTGCTATTCAGATAATTAGGATTATAATGCTATAGATGTTTTAATGAATTGCTTGCAAGATATATGAGAACTTTGGTTCTTAGATAGATCTAATAGCAGTCGCTAAATAGACACATCCATTGATCTTATTGCCAACAATATCGACCGATGTTTTGACAGCGATATCAGACGATATGGGTTGTTGTCAATCGATGACTCTATAGGAGTATCGATCGATATAACATAAGATCGAACCAAAACTGTGTTCACCAAGATCATAGACCGGCTCTCGCACAACCCTAGAGGATCTAAGCTCATGCCAAATGATTTCAGGATAATGATTAACAAGTTAAATCACATCCATGATCATGCTCTAGGTAGCTACTCTGGAGTAAGCATTAGGGTTCATTTGGATAATGAATATCAACAATTCAACATTCCATAGTTGGGGCTAATCCCTCATAACTATTTGAACCCTAAATCTAACAAAGAAATTTACTCAACTGAGAGATTCATAACAATTAGGTAATAATAGAAACTCATAGATAGAAGATTGAACTTTTGGTTCTTGGAACAACAAATCTCTTTGTGTGTTTCTTCTAAATCTAGAATTCTATAACCTTTAAGAAATTAAGATGAAAAGAAATACTTTATAGAATAGAACAAAGTAACAAGAAAAGTATGAAAAGCTTTTCAAGTACAAAAGGTATCAAAAAGCATGAAAGACATAAAAAGCATGTAAAAGCACACCTTGCCAAACACAAAGTCAAAAACTATAAATAACAGTTCCATTAGGTTAAAAAATCGTCAGGGGCATTATTGTAATATTGGGAAGACTTGGCTTCAAGTCGGCCAAGTTGAACTTGTTCTCCACGCATCATCGATCGATGGTACATGGTGTACATCGATCAATGGAGTATTTTGACTTCATCTTCGATAGAAGCGTCATCAATCAATTACACAGAGTGTGTATCGATCGATATGTAACCTCATTGTCTGATCTTCATAGTCATCTCGGAAAACTCTCCTTTAAGCTCCAAAAGGGCACCTAAATCATCATTTTACTCCAAAGTGCTCCTAAACCTGAAAACATACCTAATAGACTCCAAAACATATATAAAACTCATAAAAACATATCAAAACCATGGCTAAAAACGGGTCAAAATCATGGTCTATCAAAATACAACAAAGTTATTTATTATTAAATAAACACATAATCTTAACATAATAATTATTTTTTTTCAAAATAAGATATCAAAAAGATATTCTTAACTATATTTCTAAGATCACATTTTAAAAATATCTTTTAATATCTTTTTTTTTAAAGGTAAATATTTATTGGTTTGATATTATTTTAATAAAAAAATCGTAAATAATATTAAATTTAATTAAAAATGAATACTAACTCATTTTAGTTTAAAAATAAGAAATAACCTTCTATAATATTTGTATATAAATATTTCATATTTTTAATTAAAAATCACACAAAATATTACTATAAAATGAATAGCTGTAAATATTTTCAAAATAGAAGGACACCTAAAATCTTTGATATATATTTTAATTCATATAACCATGAAAAGAAAGATATATTTAAAGTATAGCTACACATGGTAAAATATTAAAAGAAGTGAAAAATAGCTCACTTAATTAGGAGATGATTTATTATTACCAAAAAAATATTTAAATAAAAGCATACCCTAAAATATCTCAGTGGCAAGAAATTGTAAATATTGTTGAAACAGGAGGGCATTTTGAAAGAGCGAGTTTTGTTCCTTCACAAAATCGAATTCAATAATAATATTAGCAACGTTAATTTATACAGTACTTTGAAAAATGAATGAATCTGATTAGCTGGATCGAACCAATCACATCTTTTATTTAAGATAATCCAAGTTGGGCTAATAATAAGATTTGAATTAAACCATCCAAACCGGTTAAAAATGTTGTGACGACACAGGTCTATCATAACACCTAGTTCAACTAAATACAAAACATAATCGGTTTAATTTGGATAGATAAATAATGTGAAGAAATAAAATTTATTTGGACTGCTTACATAAATACTTTGAAGTTTTTTTACTAAGTAATGGACCTATGACTTAAGGGCACTTAATTTGCTATATTTTGAAGATTTTATTTTATTTACAAACAGTGAATTTAATTATATTGATTGTTAGCACGATTTATTCATTTTATATTAAACTTTTGATACATGCAAATCTGTAACTAAATTTAATGAAAATTGTGTAAGGTCTTTAATCTATTTTTAAATAAATGAAGTTTCTGTATTTGAAAGAATTTTTGATATTCCCCTTTTTGCCATGAAAAATATCTTTTAAAAATGAATAGAAGATAAAAAACTGATTTGGTAACTGAAATTTAAATGGTTTGATATTAGAATTTTGTTATGATAATTATGCAAAATATGGTTAGAATAAAGTAAATCTTGTAATCCAATAACAAAACAGATTTTGTTTCAGGTATTAGGTGAAAAAAAATATTGTAACTAACAAATATTGTTATTAAAACCTTAACTTATCCCAAATATTGTAACTAACAAATATTACTATTTATTAAAATTTATTAGAGGGTTTGGAGATATGTTTTAAGGTTTAGACTTTAGTTTAGAGTTTTATTTAGGATTTATAATTTATTCAAACGGAATAATAATTATTTATATTTGTTAAATTATACTAACATTTATTGTTATTTTAAAACTCTACATTGAAAAGCACTGCTCAAAAATAACTTGTTAGGTAAAGAACATTCTACTTTTAATGTAAAAGTGAGAAATAACATTTGAACTTTAAAATTTCAATTTGATGTCTATAAAAGAGATTTTAATTAATTTACATATCTCATTATACTTGCATAATAATATTATGGTGCGGGATTATGTTTAAATATTTTATATTTTAGTGTAGTTAAATTTTCTAATCTTGAATTGTGATTTTTAATAAGTTATGAGTAGAATTATGCAAGATAATTTTGTTTTCTATATAAATGAAATATTATTTTAAAAATAAGGTAAGATATTCTTTCATGAAAATATAGCGGGTCAAAAAATATATTTGTCACAATCTATTTTTCATTATAAAATCTTAAGAAATTACCAATACAAAATCTCATCTTAAGTTAACCACTTGATATCTTCTCGTAAATCACCAATGAGAGGAACATCTATAATGCTACAAAAACCTGCAAAGCCTAGATACACATGAAGTTAGTTTAACTAAAAACTAATAAAGAAAATACCCATATAATACTAAAACACGATAATGTCCCATAACATAAACTTCACTCGTTTTTTTCTTTTCCAAAACAATGCACGACTTCGACTTCACTCGTATCGAGGACGTAGCCATTTACATATGTACACAAAGAGAGTTAGATAGGGTGAGTGCTTATGTAATATATTCTTTCATGGCAAATTAATATATGTAGTTTTTTACGACCTTTGATCTCTCTTCAACCTACATCTCTTGTGAATCACTCTAAGATGTTTTGTTTTAGGATGGTTAGTCGATAGGTTTTGGTCTATATTTATAGGATTTGGTCGTAGATATTAGGTTTCTGGATATGCCAAATAGTAAACTCAATATACGAAGAATATTCTAGAGCATATACTATATTTACAGATTTTTTTGTTTGTTAAATACACAAAATATTCTCTAAAAACACGATTTGTAGGTAAGTTCATAACTCATTGGATTTACTACTATAGAAAAAATGAAAATTGTTATTGTTGATAAAATTAATATATTTCGATTTTGCAAAAATATTTTATTAGTGTAATAGTTCCTGACATTTTCATTCCTTTACATTCCCATTAATAATAATTAAAAATTGTTTTAGTTTTTGACATGGGATTGGTAACCAAAATTATTTTAATTGTAGCTGAATTTAACAAATCCCAAGATTTTTTCCATTTGATATTTATAACAATAATATAATATTTTGTTTTCATTTTTTTTGTTTCTTATCTTCTTAGATAATCATTTTAAACATATAACATGTTCGATAATATATGTAATAATATATGTTTTAAGATTTACAACTAGTGTTTGATGTGATATGATGATTTCTACATATAACATGTTTGATGATATACGTATTGATAATATATATATTTTAAGATATACAGTTTAATTGTATCTATATGGGTTAATTTGAGAATTATGTTTAGTGTCATTCTTTTGAATAAATATTAGGTTTTAATCAAATACTTATATATGATGGTTTATGTTTACGTTTGGTGGGTTCAGTTGTTGACACATTCAAATCTTGGTTTACATAATGATAGTTTACGTGTTGTGGGTTTTCATAGTTTAGTACATGGATATGCTTTAGTTTAGATTATATTGAGTGAAAACTGGTCTAACTGAATTATAGTAACTTACATTTAATGAAATTCTTTTATTGTTTAATTAAAAAGCATTAAATAAAAACATAGCTTATAAATATTCCAGTGGCAGGAATCTGTAAATATCTGGATGGTTAGACTCTAATAAGATTTTCTCAATTTTTTTGTTTGTAAAATAAAAGATTTAATAAAAGCTTTAAAATATTTCAGTGGCAGAGATCTGTAAATACTATTGAAACAAAAGAGCACTTTAAAAAAATTCATTCAGTTTAAATAGTATATATATCTCTTATATATTATTTGCGAAGTGATTTTGATATGTGTCATCACCACAATCAATTTCTCCAAAACGTTATGCGGTACAGTTAGTTTTATTTTTCAAGTCTATTTTTTATAATTATATAATTTTTATTAATAACTATTTTTGCAAAATGTTATGCGGTACAGTTAGTTTTATTTATAACATCTAGAAATTTTAGAAATATTATTTAATTTCATATTTTGATAATTATATACCTTACAAAATTTTCTCTTAATTGTATAGAATCTGATTTAACAGATTTTAACCAAAAGAAAAAAGATAAAAAATCATTCCATAATTTTAATTTTAAATATATACATTTATATTATTAAATAGAAATTTAAATAAAAGTTGTTTATTTTATCTTAATTTTACATATAATTAACGTAAAATTAATAATGTAACAAATAATAAATCTAAAAATTAACTTAATTATATTTTTAAATCTAATTTTATTTTTAAAACTTGCATTTCTACACATGGTATAGGAAAACACCTAGTTCTATATGTATATAGATATGTCAAGGTGTGATATGACATATGAGTTTGAGATTGAGAGATTTGTGAGCTTTAGTTTTTGACTGAGTTTTCTAAAGCAATAAAAGAAGAGTTATTGCTTTTGAAATCAAGTTACGTGTGAGTCTTAATTTCTATATTTGGTATCAGAACGCTTTGACGAGAAATCTGCAAGAAGACCAAAATACAATTCGAGTAGGAATAGTACCTTTTGAGTTAGGAATGGGAGATGTGTATGGCAAAGATCAAGTCAAAAATGATTCTGGAAGTCAGTTGTGTGACATTGAATGTGATCTTTAGTTTGAGGGGGAAATGTGAGATAACAAACTAAGTCCTACATTGGAGAATTGGACAAAGAGTGTCTAATATATAAAGAGATGTCTGACTCTAATTAGTACGAGACCTTTTGGTAAGCAAACCAAAAGTAAATCAATTCGGGCTTGCCTATTAGGCCCAATGTGGATAATATCTTACTAATCGGATAATAAAGAGTTGGACATGAGCTTTCAAAAAATCCAATGATAGGTAGCAACCGGGAAGATGAGAGATGGATGAGGACTGTCTACAATACAATGTCTGATGTTGAGTGCCATGAAAATTTCATTGCCAAAGCTTTATTGGTTCAATCTATACCAAAACCCTTATTCTTCGAGTCGTAGAATTAGATACATCGAAAAAGGTATGAGAAGCAATCAAAGCAAGATATGTAGGGGCTAAAAGAGTTAAAAACAGAGTTTGATCAGCTTAGGATGAATGACAACAAAAATATTGATGAATTTGGAGGAAAGATTGCTGAAATTTCGTCGTTATCTTCAGCCTTGGGAGTAATCATCGAGGAACCTAAGCTCGTCAAGAAGTTCCTATCATGTCTTCTTCGCAAAAATAAATTCACATGGTGGCATCACTTAAGCAGATGCTAGACCTAAACACAACAAGATATGAGGATATCATTGGACGATTAAACGCATATGAGGAACGTATACGGGAAGAAGAGGAGACACATGAAGATCAGACCAAACTTATGCACACAAACAATGAAGCACAACACAGACAAGGCCAACAGAGAGATTATAGTAGAGACTATGACAGAGACTACAACAGATATTTCAGAAACATAGGAAGAGGAGGACAGTCCTACTATAATAGAGGACGCGACAGAGGTCAGAATACATGGACAAGAGATGCAACAAACATAACATGTTATCGCTGTGATAAGTTATGTCACTACGCAACGGACTGCCTGGATCGATTTTTTGAAATTGCGAGAGGATCAAGAAAACAACAGTCATACACAAGATGCGGATGAGCTTATGATGCATGAAGAGGTCTACCTTAATGAGAATCATTTTTTACCATAAAGATATGAAGACAACGAGATCAAGGAAAACATATGGTACATAGATAACGGAGCGAGTAACCATATGACTGGCGATCGAAGGTATTTCTCCATGATATATAGCACAATCATAGGAAAAGTGAGATTTGGGGATGACTCACGAATCGACATTAAAGGAAAGGGAACAATAAGCTTCACTGGTATGAATGGTGAACCGAGAAAGATGATGGATGTCTATTATGTACCTGATATTAGGAGCAATATAATTAGTTTAGGCCAACCAACCAAAGCTGGGTGTGACATAAGACTTAAAGGAGATCACCTAACCATGCACGACCAACACGGGAAGCTCCTTGTCAATGCTCCATATATCGGTTTTACAAAGTACGTATGGGAATAAGAGATATTGAACAATCTCACCTAATGGAGTTAAGCGAATCAAAATGGTGGCATGCAAGACGGGTACACGTCAACGTCCCAACAATGAAGTCAATGATACAAAAGGAGTTGGTGCAGGAGTTACAAAGATCAGTACCATTAGTGAAGTATGCTCATCGTGTATGCTTGGGAAGCAACTCAAGCAACCCAGGCAAGTGTTTCCACAGGCCACTTCTTATAGAGCAACCAAGACTCTCCAAATCTTGCACGAAGATCTTTGTGGCCCTATAACACCGAATATGATGGCAGAAAACAAGTATGTCTTTGTAGTTATTGATGATTATTCACGATATATGTGGACGTTTCAAAAGTTTAAGAAACTAAAAGGAATGGTAGAAAAGGAAACTGGAGAGAAGATAACAGTCTTCATAACTGATAGAGGCGAAGTATTCGTGTCAAACAAATTCCACGAGTACTACAAACTCTCAGGCATAAGAAGACATCTCACTGCTCCCTACACGCCGCAACAGAATGGGGTGGTTGAGCAAAGGAACAGGATGTTGATGGAGATGGCGAGAAGTATACTGAATATGCCTACTTATCTGTGGGGAGAAGCGATATGACATTCTACCTATTTGATAAATCGAATCACTACTAGAGCACTCAAGGATATGACTCCATGCGAGGTATTTCAGGGAAAGAAACCTAACGTTAATCATCTTCGTATATTTGGTTGCATTGGTTATGCCAGGATGGAAAAGCCATTGCTATAGAAGCTAGACAATAGATCACGCATGCTCGTTCATCTCGGTACTGAACCAGGCAGTAAAGCCTATCGATTGTTGGATCCAGAGACTCAAAAAACAGTTTTAAACCGGTATGTCATCTTTGATGAAACAAAGGGCTGTAATTGGAGTAAACATGATGGAGAATGTTATGAAGACTTTTTTGTTAAATTGGGAGAATTTGGGAATCATGGTATCCAACAATCACCAAATGTGTTAGTGAGAACCAACGACCTGAAGACAATGCTGAAACAGAGCTTGACAAAGAAGGAGACAATGTCGAGGGACATGTACATGTACCTGAAGAATAAAGTGAAACAAGAATGCTAAGAAATAGTTAGAAACAGAGTACAAAACCTAAGTACCTTGAAGATTATGTTCTTGTTGCTGAAGAATAAGGAGAATTACTGCGGCTAAGTTTGAGCGACAAACCAATCAATTTTGCAGAGGCAAATGAGCATGAAGAATGAATAGCAGCTTGTAAGGATGAAATAACAAGCTTATAGAAGAACATAATATGATATTTAGTTGATCTTCTATTGGTTTACAATGGATCTTTAAGATTAAGCGTGATTCTGATGGTTTGATTAACAAATACAAGGCTCGTTTAGTTGCAAAAGGATACATTCAGCAATATGGGATTGATTTTGAGGAAGTATTTGCTCCAGTAGCTAGACTTGAAACTATAAGATTACTTGTTAGCATTGCAGCAGCAAAAGGATCGGAAGTACATCATCTTGATGTCAAGACTGCATTCCTACATGGAGGGTTGAAAGAAATGGTTTATGTAACGCAGCCAGAAGGGTTTGAAGTGAAAGGAAGCGAAAGAAAGGTTTATAAACTTAAAAAGGCACTATACGGACTACGGCAAGAACCAAGGGCTTGGAACCATAAACTAAACCAGATGCTCCTTGAGTTGGGTTTTCGAAAGTGTTCCAAAGAACCTACGGTCTATAAAAAGAATTCAAGTGATCATCTACTGGTTATTTCAGTGTATGTTGATGACTTGTTCGTCACGGGATCAAGTGAGAATGTCATAGAAGGTTTTAAGAAATAGTTGGCTTCTAAATTTGACTTGAGTAATCTAGGAAAGCTTAACTACTATCATGGAATAGATTAACCAATTTAATGGCGGGATAACATCGAATCAGACGAGGTATGCGCCAAAGCTTTTTGAGGAAAGTGGAATGAGAGATTGTAACATGACACATACACCAATGAGTCAGGATTAAAATTTCCCAGAGAAAATGAAAAGAAAGACATTGATGCTACAAAATACCGAAGAAACGTGGGGTGCCTTAGGTACTTACTCTACACCAGGTCAGATCTTTCTTTCACGGTTGGGGTCTTAAGTCGTTACATGGAAAGTCCAAAGGTAGCACACGGGTCAGCAAAGCAATGCTTAAGATATCTTAAAGGATCCATATCGCCAGGTTTGATAAAGGACGTTAACAATGGTTTGGAGAGTACACCAGAGACAGTCTATGCCAGAGTTAGAATGATGCAGACATGTCTTCAACGCTTTTAGGGAAGGACAAGTACAATAGAGACTGCTATGGGGAATCAATATCCATTTGAAGAACTTCATGGCCAAAAGGGAAATCGATATCAGCAGTTTCGTTGGTGCTTGGGGATCTATGACCAGAGAGGAAGTGGATGCTTGTTTTCCAACAAGCAATGTTCCACCACTTCTATAGTCACACACATCTCCATACGTCGAGCTTCAGACTATAACCAAGCGCTGAGTGGAAGGCAACCCACTGTTTTGTAATTTTTTATTTGGTTTTTACTTATGATAGTTTTTAATTTCAGTTTTATGTGTGTTTATGAAGGTTTTTATGAGGAGAAGTTCATTGTTCGACAGACCAATCGATCGATTACACCACCTCACCATCGGTCAATGGCCTGGATGGTTTACCATCGGTCTACACTCACACACCATCATCGATCGACGCTATTTACAGAGTTTGGTATTTTCGGACTTTCCTACAACTCTTTTACTTATGATTTATTTTTTCCTAACCACACCAGGACGGGGTAACACTGGGGCCAGTGTTATTTAAATATAGCGGAGGTTCACAGATGTTTTATTTATTTATTTATTTTCGTTTTTTACTATATCTATTTTTTATATCTACTACGAGATTTTTTTTTCATTATTTTCATAGTCATAAGGGGATTATGATCAAACATTATATATTGACTAACCACACTATTAACAACATTTTTAAGACTGTTATTGCAGATATTACTATAGATACCAAAGTGGATCATCATGCATGGTAGTGTCAAAATCGGCCACGACAGAATCAATGGCTAAAAGTCTCCGCTAAAATAAAAATACGTTTTATAAAACACGAGAAGTTGTTTTATAAAATTCTAAGGACTTTCCGAACAAAGGAAATCCGCCGAAAACTTGGAGATCATCATCTCGGAAGAACAAACGAAACAATCGCCGATTACACGATTTCCCAAGTTAAGCGAAAAACCGCAAAAAACCGCATCCGCCGTAAACCGCGAGCATGTTCGACCGAACCAGTTCAACGTACGACGAGCCGAACCAGCCGGTTCAGCTTTCTGTACAGCGAACTGGTCGTTCCCGGAACAGCTCGCCGTAAGGCGAGCTGAACCAGCTGGTTCGACCAAACCAGCTCGCCATACGGCGAGCTTGTCGCCTCAAAGCAGGTCGCCGTATGGCGAGCTGAACCAACCCGGTTCGGCTCGCCGTACGTCGACCTGACCGTCCCGAGCCTCGATCTCCCACGTCCTTGATGTAAGGCATACATCCTTCGATTCAATCATGCTCTGAACCATGGTCGAAATGTCTCTCATTTCGTCTCGATCCGTCTCACCGTTCAAGGTTTACGATAAAAATCGTAAAAGTCTTCTTTTTTCGTAAAGTTTGGGAAGATCGTATAAAACGGCAACGATTAGACGGAACATCGTACATTGTCAAACTATACGATTAACTCGGGAAATCTTACAAAAACAGCATCGTATCAGGAAACGATCTTGTCTAAAATCGTAAAACGGTTTTTATCGCAAAACGGCTCGAACAGCTCAAAGACGCGATAAAAAAGCCCACTTGCGACTTTAAACACAATCTAGCCCAAAGATACAATGACGGTTTGACGATTTACTTGCAGAAAGAAGATAAATGTCAAATTTGAAGATAAATAGAAGATTTCCGCAAGGAAAATGGAAAGATCGAGATAAATGAAAGATTCCCGATAAACTCGAATCTGGGCGAAAAGGAAGGGCTAAACCGCCTAAAGAGGGAGTATATAAGCAGAAGGCCAAGGACAGAGCAGAATGACTAGTTTTTAGAGCTTTCACCACCAAAACTTAGCATTTAGGCAATTTTCCGTTTTGTTATCGAGCTGGGTCTGAACTAGGGTTTTAGGCTTAGATTGCTAGAACTAGGAATCTAGCCGACAGCTCACGCAGCTAAGGCTTACTCTTGTTGTACAGTTCTTACGCGAATTCGGAATAAGACTTCTTCTTGCTCTTAATCTTGTTTTGCATACTTTAACTTTATTCACATCGTGTTCTTGATTCCTTGTGTGCGGTTCCGCTGATAGCCGGGTCCTCTGGAAAATTAGGGTTTACTCTAAATTCCTAAATTTACATAAAATTGACAGGGGTGAATTTCGGTTCCCATACTTTGGCGCTAGAAGGAGGGGGTGTCAGATCTATCTTACACTCAAGCCGTAGCATGCTCAATAGAGAAGCGATGTCTGAAGAACAACCAACTCACGTCGATAGCGACAACGTTGACAACACACCAGCTCCAGATGTGTCTGCGGTTAACGCTAACACTAACGCTAACACCAAGACCGTCGAGAAGATGCTCTCCAATTTCAACAAGAAATCGGAGGAACAAGAAAAGCTCATTTGTTCACTCGCAAAACAGGTTAAAACCTTAACTTCGAGAAACAGGGCAATTTGCCCCCACGGAACTACTAGGATCCGCGGAAGAAGGCTCGATTTCGGGACTCCTTTGGATGGCCCCAGAACCGAGCGGGGAAATCTACTGGAGCCAAACTCCGAAAAATATAACCCTGACGCGACGCTGAACAAATCGGACAAATCTCCTACCCGCAGACAGGAGACCGAAGAATACGGTGTCGAAAGGGTTAACCTGGAAACGAGCGAACAATCTGATCCATCGGATGAGGACGCAGACGTCCATCCGAGGAGGAGGAAAGATCGCAGCCCTCAGCCGGAATAATGTCTCGAGCGTTCTCTTACTGAGGACGAGGAGGAGCTCTACTGCGTGCGACGCGCAAAAATGGCCGAGGAACAATCTCGAGTTACTCGCAGCAAACGCCGACGCGGTTGGAAAACTGCTGGCAATCTAACTGAGATTCGCGATCTCCGTGACTACATCACTAAAATGGCCGCAGCGGTAAAAGCGGTGAAGTCTCAAATTAACCATGCTCCCAGCGCTGCACCCGAAATAGATTGGCAGCTACACGAATCTCAGAGGACGCCTTTTACGGCTCGCATCACCGAGGTCAAGCTACCCGATCCTGGAAAACTCAGAGTGCCAACCTATGACGGGACGACCGATCCCAAAGCGCACCTGCAGGCCTTCCAGATTACCATGGAACGACCAAAGATCAAGGATCACGAAAAAGACGCGGGCTATTGCCGTCGTTTCGTCGAAACTCTGGAAGGAGCAACGCTCAAGTGGTTCGCCAAGCTTAAGCAGAATTCGATCGGGAGTTTCCGCCAGCTTGCTTCCGAATTCCTGAAGCAATACTCGATGTTCATAAATCGGGAAACTTCTGATGCCGATCTCTGGAGCTTATCCCAGAAGGAAGACTAACCTCTCCGACTTCATGAGCAAGTTCAAAATTATCATAGCTAGGTGATATCACTCAAATTAATCTTGGATCAAATCCGCAAGAAACTAAGGAACACAAAAGATATAATCCTTAGTGATTATGCTAGGTTGATTAAGTTTAAAAGTAAATTGCAGTTGTGAGCAATGGTGAGCTGCTCAAGAGAATTGGTTTAGGTTTTAAACAATAAAAGAAAGTAGTTAGATTCAAGGTTGCTATTCAGATAATCAGGATTATAATGCTATAGATGTCTTAATAAGTTGCTTGCAAGATATTAAAGAACTTCAACTCTTAGATAAGTCTATTAGGAATCGCTATCTAGACTCGTCTATTGATCTGACTGGCGGCAATATCGACCGATGTTTTGACAGCGATATCGGACGATATAGGTTGCCGTCGATTGATTACTCTACAGGAGTATCGATCGATATAGCTTCAGATCGAATTGAATATGTGTTCACCAAGATCATAGAATGGCTCTCGCTCGTCCCTAGAGGATCTCAGCTTATGCCAAATGATTTCAGGATGATGATTAACAAGTTAAATCATTCCAGGATCATACTCTAGTTAGCTACTCTAGAGTAAGCATTAGGGTTCATCAAGATAATGAATATCACAACTCAACAATCCATAGTTAAGGGTAATCCCTCATAACTATTTTAACCCCAAATTTAACAAGTGAATCTACTCAGACATGGCTAAGTGATTCATAGCATCAAGGTAATAATAGAAATTCATAAGATTAGAAGATTGAACAC
Source organism: Eruca vesicaria subsp. sativa (assembly GCA_932364175.1). Lineage (NCBI taxonomy): Eukaryota > Viridiplantae > Streptophyta > Magnoliopsida > Brassicales > Brassicaceae > Eruca > Eruca vesicaria. The sequence goes on along the minus strand of CAKOAT010187377.1, from coordinate 124,334 downwards.
TTGGTTCCTTTGAACAACAAATCTCTTTGTATATTCTTATAAATCTAAAACTCTATAACCATTGATGAAAATCAGAATAAGATGAAAAGAATACTTTTATAAATGAAAGAACTAAGAGTATTAAAAAGCATACATAAAATAAAAGCATACTCTGCCAAAACACATAGGCATAACTATAAATATGAGTTCAATTAGGTTAAAAACTCGCCAGGGGCAATCTTGTAATATTGAGAGAACTTGGGCTTCAAGTCGGCTGAGTCAAACTTATTCTTCACGCTCGATATCGATCGATGGTACAAGGCGTACATCGATCGATGGAGTATCCTGATTCGTCATCTTCTAAGGAAGCGTCGTCGATCGATTACACATAATGTGTATTGATCGATATGTATCTCTGGATATCGACCTTGTTGTCTGATCTTCATAGTTATCTCGGGAAAACTCTCCTTTAAGCTCCATAAGGGCGCCTAAATCATCAATTTACTCCAAAATGCTCCTGAACCTGAAAACATACCTAATAGACTCCAAAACATATATATATATATATATATATATATATATATTGTAAAATCATCTCAATACCATGGTTAAAAGTGGGTCAAAACCATGGTAGATCAACTCCCTCAGACTTAACCTTTTGCTTGTCCTCAAACAAACACAATAGTTAGTCTTTGGAAGAAGATTTAGAAAAAAAAGCAGGGACTCAATCAAATCTTAACTTAAGATCATCACCTCTACTTTGTTGCAAGCCACATCTCATATCTATTAACTACAGAAGTACATTATACCATATCCTAGCTTAGCAACCAAATTCATCTAGCCAAACAACTTAGCAATCCTGTTTGTCTATCCCCTCTACTGATTTCATTTATGCATAAAATAAAAGTGTAGGCTTTACTTTGGGAGTATCGATCAAGGAACACTTGGATTCAACTCAAACAAGTTTCAGGCATTCTCATTCTGGTTTCTTTTCTCCCTATATCTCCCTTCTCTGAATCCCAAATTTTTCTTTTTTTTTTATATCAATCCCAATGAACAACAAATGTTCACCTTATTGTTCTTTCTACTTTTTGTAGCATTTTCTGACAAAAAGCAGGCGAATAGTGGGGTCATGGGTAATTTACCTCTCCCTCGCTTCCACAATGTGTGATCATTCCTTTGAATTAGAATAGTGGGGTTATGGGTAATGTACCTCTCCCTCTGCCTCTCATGAAATCATCTCAATCTTTTTTTTTTTGGAAGGCCAAAGGAAGGAGAGAAGGAAACCAAAATTATCAAGACTTTTACCTTCCAGACTTGCAGGAGGATTCCGATCCCTTGTATACCAAGCCTCAAGACAAGCAATAGATGTCAGGTTAGGTTGAAAATCACCTTTGGTTCTTCCAAACAATCATGAAAAGTGTTGTCATAGGTTACCAGTGATCCACTTTAGCACCTATAGTACTTTCTGCAATCAACAATTCTAAGAATGGTGCTAAAGAATGGTTAGATAAAAAGTAAAAATTTTGAAATATCTTTGTCCCCTTCTTTACTCAATAAAACCAATTTTGAAAACATTTAATGAGATCAAAAGGTAAAGTAGCATCACTGATCTCCACTCCCCCATACTTAAATCATACACTGTCCTCAGTGTATAACCAGTCGGAGTTAGGGCATAAATAAATAATGTATAACTGATATCGAAAAGTGTGAACGATATACCTGACCGGAATTTGTATCGATCGATGGTGAGTCGCCTTCGTCGATTGTCATGGATAGGTCGATGTCGAGCGATGTTGACAGGATCGTATCGGTCGATAGAGGTCGTGATCGTGTAGCATCTCTTCTGAAACTAATAAAACGAAAGTAAAACTAAAAATAATATAAAACTAAGTAAGAAAATACCTAGTAGTGGGTTGCCTCACACTCAGCGCTTAGCTAAAGTCATTTAGCTTGACTATGGAGGTATGGTGGCTAGTGAGGTGAGTTGCAGGTATTTGTTGGGAAACAAGTATCCTCCTTGTCTTGTGATTCTCCAAACCATGGAGTTAAGAAGCTTCTTGTGGCTTCCTCTCTTCTACTCATACTAGCTTTCAACCCTTGGACATCATCTTGGATTCTTTGTAGCCACTCCTCAAGGCTCGCAATGCTGAACTCATGTTGTCCAATCTTGCTGTAGGTTTGTTCTAGATCAATACTCAGCTGCATGGTGTCGAGGTGTTGGATGGTTTTCACAAGGGAAGAGGTATTATCGCCCGATCTTTGTGTAGATTTGTCGGTCAATTTGAAAGGATGTCTATCGGTCGATGGGCTGAATGGCACGTCAATCGATGAGGATGGTGCATGTCGGTTTGCGAGCTGTCTCTGAATGTTTTCGATCTCCTTCTGAATCCCTTCTATTGTGAATTCCAATCCTTGAACGTCACTCTGTACTGGGAACCACATCTTGTCGAGTAATCTGTATGCTTCATCTCCAGAGGCTTCAATAGCTTTGTAGATATCTCATGTTATTTCCTCAATTTCTTCTCTGGTACAGAAGTCTGGTGCTCTAATATCGGTCGATGTGCTGGGTAGGTCATCGATCGATAGCGCATGTAGGTGACTCTCGATAGACCTGTCTATGGTGGTATCCATAGTTCTCCATATGTTGTTCACTCGATGCATGATGCTGTTGCTGAGGTGTAAGCATTTGTCTTCCAAGGCTTTATTGTTGTGTTTGTCTGCTTTTCCTAGATCTATGTAGATGGTGTTGATAAGCTCGTCGATCTCTTGTTTGGTGTAAGGGATCGTTTGTGAAGAACTCGTATCGATCAATGCTGTTGTGGCTGTATCGGTCGATATCTGTTTCTGAGATTCTAGTTCTTCGCGAAGTGCATTCACTTCTTCTTGCAGGGTGTCCTTCTCTTTGCGAACTAATTCATTGGTAGTCTGAAGCCAATATAATTCTCCTTGAAGTGATGCTTTGGTTCTTTCATGTTCAAACTTCAGTGATTCCATTTCCCAGCTATGTTCACCAACTCTTCCGTTGATCATGTGCGTGACCTCTGCTTGTGTGTAGAGCTTGCAAACTGGAACTCCTTTAGCAAACTATTTAGCGTGTTCTGGTAAACAGAAACAAGAGCGCACCATCTTTGAGGCTCTATTCAGCAATTTTCACATATCTTCTTTGGAAACATGGATGATATCTCCATCTACTCCTCTTGCGAAACCATGCTCATCTCTGTAGATTCCATATTCATCTTTCTTTTCCCACAAGAATCGACAAATCCTGAATTTGAAAGCTCGTTTCCCAAATTCCCGACGTATATCGTTCGATGTGAGTCTCCACGTATCGATCGATGCTTGTTGAAATTCTGGATATGCTGAGTTGAGATGAATGTTTTCTGCACCATCTTGCTTGTCTGAAGTATCTTGAATTGTTTGTTGCTAATGGTGATCTTTCGTATAGATGGGTTGCTGTGTGAAGGGGCTGACTGATCCATTGGTCATCTGAAGAATGTCTGCAACGTCTTCTTTGGAGATTGGAATGATTCTTCCATCCATTGCTCGTGCCTGGCCATCCAGATCCCTGAAAATACCAAACTCATCTGGAATTAGTAAGGTAAAATCGAAGTTATGTGTTTGTACCTCGGATGGTGTAGTGGTATGATCGGTCGATAGTACGGCACGTGCATCGGTCGATTGGTTGGGGAACATGTCGATCGATTGATGTTGTTCCGTGTCGGTCGATACGTCTGCTTCTGGTTTGGTCGCATGTGTCAGTGGTGCTGTATCCACTGCGAAAATTTCGTGGTAATTGGTGGCCCAACTTCCAATTGAGTAGTCTCCCTCTTGTGTATCATCATCATGTGGGACGTAGATTGGTACACAGTAGGGGTTGTATCTCGGTGGTTCGAAACGTCTTTTGAGCGATCTTGGTTGGTGCATATTGGTCGATGGAGAGTAGTCTCTGTCGCTCGATGCTCTGAAGATGAAGGACGGTAGAGGAGGTCTTTCTTCATCTTTTCGAAGAAATCTATACTCTGTGGCTCGTTCCTCTGCATAATCGTCATCATACTCCTCCTGAGTAGTGATGGCTAGCCAGTTCTGGGATGTAATGATCGTTCTCACAATTATCTACGTTAAAGTCGCCGTCTGGAAACTCCTCTTCGATCTCTTGGAATAGCATGTCGATCGATGACCAGGTATGCTCGTCGGTCGAGTCCGGTTGACTGGTATCGGCTGATGGAAGAAGGCTTCCGTCGGTCGATACGTCTTACTTTGTTTTGTACTCGGCCATTGAATCATACTCGTGGGCACAGAAGCAAGCTGCTACGAGTGCTGAGCTCTCTGTCCTTGGAATCTTGATGACATGGACCGGATTGTAGTGCATGGTAGGGTCAATTAGGGTTAGGCAGAGCTTATTGGATTTCAGGTCACAAACAGCTCCAACTGTTGCTAAGAAGGCCCTTCCAAGTAGTAGAGATGTCTTGAAGTTGAGCTTGATGTTCAGGACGTGGAAGTCTATATGAATTAGGGCATCTCCAATCTGTACGTCAAGATTTCGAACTATGCCTCCAGAGTCCTGCTGAGAACAATCCACGAAGATGAAAGATTCTTCAGTAGGCTCTATCTTCAGACCTAGATGGTCTGCCATGATCTTGGGTAGGATGCTAACTCCAGATCCTGTGTCGCAGAGAGCACGAGGGAACTCAACACCTATTATTGAATATGGTATTGTGAACTTCCCTGGATCGCTCTTCTTCTCCAATGTGATCTTCTTCTTTAGACTGTCTCTGACTTGGTGAAACATTCTCTTGATGTCTTCTTCTGTCTCCTTGGTTTCTCTAAAAACATCCACAATCTGTGTGAAAAGTAGGCTTCTTCAAAGGGTTTCTCTTTAGGTATTCTCAGAACTCTCCTTCTGAAGCTTGACAATTCTTTCTCATTAGCTTCCCTTTTATAAGATTTGGGAATCTTCTCTTTCCTTTTTCTGAGAACTCTTCCATGTTTTTCCTTTTCTATCTTCATGGGCTCAAAGATATCCGTGGGTCTCTTCATGATGGCGGTGGGAAGGTTATTGGGAGTTTTAGACTGCTCTCGGAGTGCATTAAGTCATGCAACGTCTATCTTTGGAAGTTGCACTTGACGTTGGGGTACTGTATATCGGGCGACAACTGGAGTATGTCGGTCGAGACTCTAGTTTCGTATCGATCGACGGGTGAGTCTGTCTGTCGATCGATAGGTGTATTGTTGAGTCTGAAAGGGACGGACGGATGTGGGTGTCGTGCTGCGAAGGCTTCATGTGAAATAAGCTTGACGGCACTGCACTCGTGAGGGGTTTCCTCGAAATCCATCGATCGATACACGTCAAAGTCTATCGATCTCTTCACGAGCAGTGATATTGATCGATTCTGGTTAGACGGTGTCGATCGATACGTGTCGAACCGATGTCTGTTTCTCTCTCATCGTCGGAATTTTGCAGCTTCTCATGCTTCACCTCTTGCCAAAAGTCATCATCCAGGATGGCATGCACATGGTGGTTAGTAGCAAACTCTCCCATTCCTTTTGCTAATGCTTCTTGCTTCTTTAGTGCTTCTTCTGTCTGAACCACCCGAGTCTCTAATTTCTTCACATAGGTGCTTAAGGCATCAAGCTTTGTGTTGAGGTTGGTGTAGACAGAGTCGATCTTTCCATTGAAGTCCATCTGAAGTTTCTGCTGACTTCAAGAACCTTGTCTAGCATCTCTTCTAGTTTACTGTCTTGGGTGGGTGGGGGTGGATTTGAGTAGAATGAGTTTCCATATCTCTTTTTGTTGTTGAGGTTGCTGCTGCTGTAGTTGTTAGGATTTTTGTGAACTCTGGTTGAAGTAACTTTTCTGTCCTGCGGAGTTTCTGTATCCTCCTTGGTTACCAGACCTCTGAAATCCAGCTCCACTGATCCAGTTCACATCTTCTTCTGTGTATTCCTCTTCAGCTACAGTTTCTGCATCCTCCACTGAGAAAATATGTTTGTTTAGTAACTTCTGAACATTATCCAGCTGTGCTTGCACTTCATTAATCTGTTACTTCCCAAGAAATGATGTAGCTTTTGTCTTCACAGTGTTCTTTGTGATGTTGCTTGAAGCTAGGTTATCAATTAACTTCACAGCTTCTTGCGGATTCCTGATGGTGAAGTTGCCTTCACTGGCTGTGTCAAGAACCATCTGATACTTCAAAGTGATGCCTCTGTAGAAAGTGCAGAGAAGTTGCACTTTATTGAATCCGTGGTATGGACAATCTCGCTGGTAGGATTTGAATCTGTTCCATTTATCTTTAAATGATTCTCCAGGATCCTGAGTCAATGTAGCAATTTTTCTCCTCCATTCTTCAGCGTGTGAGTCATCAAAGAAGTTACGCAGGAATGCGTTTTTGATGTCGCTCCAGGTTGTGAGAGAACCTGGTGGTAGTTGCCTTAGCCACTCCAAAGCTTCTCCAGATTAGTATTTAAAAAGCTTGCAGAGAAGATAGTCTTGAGGGACTCCATTGGCTTTTATGACAGTTATGAGATCCTCGAACCTCTCCAGATGGTCCATAGGATGCTCATGGGACAACCCACATAAGGGTATTTGTCCTACAAGTGTGTAGTACTGCGGCTTGAGCTCGAAATCTCCTCTCTGGATAGCAGGAGGGCGGATGTCTGATCGATTGGTATATAATTGATCCGGACGGTTGTAGTCAACCAAAGTTCTAGCTCTGTTAGCCTCCTCTACAGGTTGAATGAGGTCTATAGGTGTAGTTTCTTGCTCAGGAATGATCTCCTTCTGAGCATTCAGCTTCTGACCAGCTGCATTACGCAGGTGACCATCTTGATCACGCAGTCTCCATTCTCATCAGGAGTGAGAATAATAGTCGCTACCATGTCTCGCCAGTAAGTATCGATCGATTTAAGATGAGATATATCGATCGATGTCGGATGAAATATTTCGGTCGACGAACGATTGTTGATGTCAATCGATGGAAATGTGCGAGTATCGGTTGACGAAGAAGGTGTCTCGGTCGACTGTGGTAAGCGAGTGTCGGTCGACGAACAGTTTTTCATGTCGATTGATGCAGAACGTAAGTCTCTGCGAATGCTGCGTTCCAAACTGTGGGGGTCTTCTGAGTACACAAGTTGGGTGTTCTTGTTGCTTTTAGTACTGCTGGGCATGTACTTGAAAAAGACAAGAAAAACAAAAATTTGTGTCAGAAGATGATTAAGCAGTAACAAGTAACCTAGACCTAATCAGATTAAATCTAATGGCGATCAAAGTTCCCCTGCAATGGCGCCAAATTTGATATCACTCAAATTACCCTAAGGAGTGAATTACTCTCTCAAATAAGAGGTTCAGTTGTAGTACTTAGAGATTGAATCCACAAGGAACTAAGGAACACAAAAGATATAATCCTTAGTGATTATGCTAGGTTGATTAAGTTTAAAAGTAAATTGCAGCTGTGAGCAATGGTGAGTTGCTCAAGAGAATTAGTTTAGATTTTAAACAATAAAAGGAAGTAGTTAGATTCAAGGTTGCTATACAGATAGTCATGATTATAATGCTACAAATGTCTTAATAAGTTGCTTGCAAGATATTAAAGAACTTCAACTCTTAGATAAGTCTATTAGCAATCGCTATCTAGACTCGTCCATTGATTTGACTGCCGGCAATATTGACCGATGTTTTGACAGCGATATCGGACGATATAGGTTGCCGTCGATCGATTACTCTATAGGAGTATCGATCGATATAGCTTCAGATCAAATTGAATATGTGTTCACCAAGATCATAGACCGGCTCTCGCTCATCCCTAGAGGATCTCAGCTTATGCCAAATAATTTCAGGATGATGATTAACAAGTTAAATCATTCCAGGATCATACTCTAGTGTAAGCATTAGGGTTCATCATGATAATGAATATCACAACTCAACAATCCATAGTTGGGGCTATTCCCTCATAACTATTTGAATCCCAAATCTAACAAGTGAATCTACTCAGACATGGCTAAGTGATTCATAGCATCAAGGTAATAATAGAAATTCATAAGATTAGAAGATTGAACACTTGGTTCCTTTGAACAACAAATCTCTTTGTATATTCTTCTAAATCTAGAACTCTATAACCTTTGATGAAAATCAGAATAAGATGAAAAGAATACTTTTATAAACGAAAGAACTAAGAGTATTAAAAAGCATAAAAAGCATACATAGAATAAAAGCATACTCTGCCAAAACACATAGTCATAACTATAAATATGAGTTCAATTAGGTTAAAAACTCGTCAGGGGAAATCTTGTAATATTGAGAGAACTTGGGCTTCAAGTCGGCTGAGTCAAACTTATTCTTCACGCTCGATATCGATCGATGGTACAAGGCGTACATCGATCGATGGAGTATCTCGATTCGTCATCTTCTACGGAAGCGTCATAGATCGATTACACATGATGTGTATCGATCGATATGTATCTCTGGATATCGACCTTGTTGTCTGATCTTCATAGTTATCTCGGGAAAACTCTCCTTTAAGCTCCATAAGGGTGCCTAAATAATCACTTTACTCCAAAATGCTCCTGAACCTGAAAACATACCTAATAGACTCCAAAACATATATATATATATATATATATATATATATATATATATATATATATATATATATATATATATATATATATATATATTGTAAAATCATCTCTATACCATGGTTAAAAGTGGGTCAAAACCATGGTAGATCACTAGGGTTAGCGGAATAAGCGACAAAGCCACCATCAATGTGCTCAGAAAATTGCTCTGGTTCAAGTCAAAATTTTGAAAGTGGATAACTCTCGAGAATTCACGGACGATCCAGGACGCGCTCCACAAAGCTACCAATTACATAACCATCGAAGAGGAGAGTAAAATCATGTCTGAAAAGCATAAGCCAGTGAAAGCGTCCGCAAAGGACATCGCGTCCGAGCAGAAGCCGAAAAAGAAAAACCCTCGTAACGACAAACTCGTCCATCATGAGGAACATGATCTCCAAGGGGCGCATAACTACGCCATCAATTCCGGATCGGAACAATGGCGAACTACGGGGAACACGTGGTCAAGGAATCCGAATTATGACGAAAATTCCTTCTGCCATCTCCTCCAAACTTGCGGACACTCTACCGTGAATTGCAAAGTTCTCGGCGTCATATTGGCCGCAAACTTTCTCGCAAGAGAACTCTCCGAGATATCCAGCATGAAGGACCTTATCCGCAATTCAGATCGCCCCCCAAAAAATGATAGGAACTTGCGTGCAGAAACTCCACCTCAAGGGAACCAGTCAGGCGAGAAACGCGGAGGAAGACAAGACGAGAAAGGTAACGACGCTAGCCGCCGGAAGATCAATATGATCATCGGCGAATCCCAATACTACAATGATACCATCTCATCTATCAAGTCCTACCAACGAAAAGCCAAAACCGGTTCGAGTTGGAACGTACCATCAGATAACACTCCAAAGGGAGTGATCTCTTTCGATGACACGGAAACCGGCGGAATCGATCAACCACACGCTGATCCTCTCGTCATCGACTTAGTCATAAGCAACCTAGAAGTCGCTCTTATCCTGGTCGACATTGGAAGCACCGTCAACGTAATCTTCCGCAACACGTTGGCGCGCATGGGAATCGATTTATCTGAGATCGAGCCAATACCAAAGCCGTTGACAAGTTTCTCCGGCGAAACAGCTATGACTCTAGGATCGATCGGACTTCCAGTCGTCGATTCCCCAGCTATCTACAACGTGATCATGGGCACACCTTGGATAAACTCCATGAAGGCGGTTCTGTCGACATACCACTTAGGCATCAAGTTTCGACCCCTACGGGAGTCACGGCAATTTTGGGATGCCAGAGACAATCTCGATCTTGCTTTTTAGCTGAACATAAGCTAAGGCAATTGGTGGTCGCAATCATGAAACTGAAACGAGCGAAGTTCACGCCGCACCCCGCGGAAAACGACCCAAAACCAGCAACGGTCGAGAAGCGACACGCTTCCGAACCCATCACTTCTACCCAACCGGAGGAGACAAACTCGGACCAAGACGCCAATCCAGCGACTAAAGTGATCGAGAAGTTTGCGACAGCCGAGTAAAATCACTCGCACCAACAATCAGAACTACGAGATGGCTTGATTTCCGAAAAGGAATACATAGGCAGCTCGCCAAAAGACGAGTTCAGCTATCCCCCTTTCCGAAAGGGGGGGGGGGTGGGTGCGTATACGAGTATTCGTATACTCCCATATTTTTAATATCCGCTTTGTATTTGAAATTTTCAAAACTTTTAATAAACGCAAAGTTAGAATATTATAAAATTTCTCTTTAATCGAAAAACATTTTTCTCCGCATCAAGAAAACGCTTTTTATAAAGCAAACTTTCACAAAAAAAAAGCGGAAAAATATTCAAACAATACGATACCTCATCAAAATCATCCAAAAAGCAAACGACAATCTAAGATTCGTCTAAACGCTAAGAACTGATCAAAACCTTATGGGAAATAAAATTGAGGACTATACAGCATCTCTCATCGCAGTCACGCGTATAGAAAACCTCTGCCAAACCTCAGAGTGAAACTCGACGATTTGCCGAAGTCGTAAAGATCTTTTCCAACTTGATAAAACAAGTTTCGTATAAAAATCAGAAAATTATACGAGAAATCTTTAGGCATCAAAGCATTGCTCTCATTTTCCGTCGGACCAAGTGAGTCACGGAATAATGTCAAGAACATTTGCGGAAAAAAAAAATCGAGAACACAAAGCAGCAATGGAGAACACGTCTTCCCTGCTCGTTGACTGATCCTATTGCTGGTCAAGTGATTCGTTCCGCTCAAGAAACAACCTTTGGTAAAACTCTGTGAATGACTCCAAGAAACTATCACCGAAGAATCAAAAAATAAGCGGAAAGGTTTCTCAAAATTCTACGGAAACCTTGTTATCCCAATGCGTCGTGTCGATTTAATAAATTCATTGCCTGTTACTTATGCGAAAAATCTTTCGTATAGTCAGGATCATGTCATCACGAAGTAACTTTCGAAAGTAAGCGTAACAGGTTTTACGAAAAGTACTTTCCTTATAGCGAAAACCAAGCTATACGATCCGGCACTGAACGACCAATCTAAACTTTGTTTCCTCGCACCACGATCTGAAAGATCTCATTCTGCGGTTCACAAGCATCCGCTCTCATTCCTCTCGATTACATCTGAGAAACTACCCCGTAAACAACTCCGCACGGACTCTGCATCGAGCTTCTTAGTCTCTGTCTCCCTCGGGTAAAAAAGAAACAACTTCCATATGAACAAAGAAAATATTATACAAAACTTTCATCGTATAAATCAAACCTAAAACGGAAAAATGTTTTCTACAACCATGGGCATACTTGGCTTATCAATCTCGATAAACGCTACTTGGCCCTTGTCCGATCATGCTTCACTTCAATGCCAAGTTTACAAACCGACATGCACAAATACGTCCTTGGCTGTGCGACTGAATACAACCTTCACGCCAAGCCAATACATTCAACGGATAATGCAAACTTGTCAAAAATCGACTAAGTTCTGTATTCTCACCATTCTCTCTATTTCCGAAGCGAGTTTCCTACAAAATCCAACGTGTGAGAAAACACTCGTAACAGAGCTCCTGAAGTCGTACGAGTTATCCTTAAAATATATGAAAAGATCTCGGAAAGCCTATACTTTGTAAAGCACTGTAATTAAAGACGCTTGGTTCCGGGAAAAATTTACGCGACCCCTCGGTCCTAACTGCTCTAGCATGAATCAAAAATTTACGGAAAAATTTATGCAGAAGAATATAGACAAAGCTATACGGAACCGACTGTGCCTGCTATCTAGGAGTGGATACAGCTTGTATCGTGATGCTCTATTGGTTTGGATCGAGATTGATTTCATAGTTGCGAGCAATAGTTGGTTTGTATAGTTTAAATAACAGTAGCACTCGATGTAAACAGATTTTTTTGAAAATAATTTAACTTTCATCAAAATATAATAATAAGGAAAGACTTCATTGGTGAACAAATCTCAACCCATAAATCATCAAATGCAGCAGAATTAATGGCTTATAGAACTCCTGACAATTTATCCGGCTGTCTCAATTGATATCTGCCTCCTTAATTATCCTTGCCAATTCCACCACCACCAAGGCATGGCTAATGGAAAGCCAATTCTACTGGATTGGTAATCACAATACCGTAAGTATCGAATATGCTGAACAACTGAAGAAGTTGATCCGCGGTATAAAGCCATCGTTGTCTTTATAGAAAATGTTTTGGCGGCAAGACCAAAGCCCCGAACTCCGAGACTCGATGAGTCATTTGCTTATAGTGTTGGCTTTCTCTATTAGTGTCTCGAACTGGTCAGGACTTGATTTAATCCCGAGTTCTCGGATAAGTGAGCTTATGTCTTTTTTCGATCGAGTAACCGGAAAATCTCTCGAAACTCATTGATTTGTTCATCGTGTAACTTCTTGGAGACTTTGTGACTCCTTATCACTTTCTTGATGTACATGTTTTCTTATGTCTAACTTCCATAAAACACAAACTGAAACTTCATTGTGTGTTTGCAGTAGATTCATTTTTTTCATAAAAGATCTTTCTCTCTTTAATAGGGTTCAAAATGAAACTTATTTTAAACCGAAACAAAAAAAAATTAACATGCTTCTATTTTTATTTTTTGTCTGGTTAATTATGCTATTACAAATTGTGAGAAACATTACATAGAAGATATTACAGCCGACAATTCTACCTGCCTTATGAGGATTCACGTCTGACTGCATCACCCTGAGCCGCCCTATGAGATCCATTCCTGACAGTACTCCTTCCGCCATGCTGAAAATCTCTTATTAGTCTTTTCTTCAATTTTTTTGCATAATTCGCCTTTTCCGAGAATTGAAACCTAGAAATTGTGTAGTATGGGGTTCGAACCCCAGACCTGGGTGTAAAATCCTTTAAACCTTGACCACTGGGCCACAGTTCTATTTACAACAAAACTAAAATATAAGTGCCGATAAAACAAAGATTTTAGTAGATAAAACAAAGATTTTAGTAACCAGGGTTCGAAGCTCCATTTATGTATTTTTGACAAAACAAAATTATAAGCTATGAAAGCTTTATGCTGCAGAAGTTGTATATTTTGACTAAAGTTTTTAATAAAGTGATTGGTAAATCACTCACAATATATAGTTTAAAATTATCATAAAGTTCATAAAATATTTCTTTTAAAATAATATATATATATATTATAATTTATATATTAATAATATATTGTTATTTAAAAAAAAAAATCTCAATTTATTTTTGAGTATAAAAATAATTTTGATAATATTTAATTAATTAATTATATATTATCATTATTTATTTATTAGTAGAGAAGTAAATGATTCATATATTATATTATCCTACAAATTAATATATGATATATAATTATTTATTTCTAAATAATATAGATATTAAATTTATATTGTGTAAATATATATTATGTATATACACATACATATTATTTTATTTTTTGCTATTAAAAATGAATAATTATATAAATTATATTATATTGTAAATATGAAATATTGTTCTTATAAAAAAGTTAAAAATATTCAAACACAATCTATATTTTTAAAAATATAAATATTCTTTTGAATATAAACATAAACTTTTATATTATTAAAAGAATTATATATAAGTATTTTTTATTTTTTATATATTCTAACTATAAATGATCTACCTAAAACTCCATATGAGAGTATTGAGCAAAAATCCTTTAGAGAAAATTAGTATCTTGTAAATCTTTTCAAAATGAATTTCTGATAAATATTAATTGACTAATAAGAAGCATAATGCTAATACTTTGTCAATTACGCCCTTATACAGTGCTATATTGCAGGTTTATGTTAGTTCGTGGTTTGACCTCTATTTAAAATTCTCGGTTTAATATGCAAAAAAAAAAGAAATGCATAGATAACTTTTTTAGAATCTTCGAATTTCTCTTCAAAACTTTAGACACTACTTTCATTCAGATTACAATATAAGAATATTAAATAATTTGGGAATATGTTAATCTAAATTATTTTATTTACATGTAAGAAGACGAGTGAGCCGAATAATAATAAACTAAGGGAACAAAATAATTTGTTCTTTGTCAATTTGGATGGATGTGATTAACTTAATTCAATTTTGTCATATTATCTTTACATGAGTGGAGTGATCGATTAGTCTTTGAACAGGTTTTGTAGGCCATTTACATTTCTTTAAAGCTGTTATTGCTCAAAGTCACTGGAAAGATTCATATTGTTTCCCCTTTTCGTTTAAATTTTATTTTGTTAAAAGCATCATTTACCTTAGAGACATCCAATGCATTTTCCACTTTGAAATCCACATATTTTGGTGCCTCCAAAGAGGTAATATGAAAATGATGAGAAAAATGAAGACAAATACGACGTGGTTATGTTAAGAGACGGATTGTGTCTCTGGGTTAGGTCCATCGAGTAAATAAAATTTTACCAAATTAACTAAAGTCGGTATAAGATTAGGCTGATTTAGAGAGAAGCGGAAACCCGTTGACTATAAAAAAAGAACCGAGAAATAAATATTTTCTCAAATAATTCATCATCGAATTTGTGCCTATATCACGCATGTGCTGAATTTCAGATAAAAAACAATTGGCATCGTCTGTGTAGAATTGGAAAACAATGACAAGAAATATCAAAGATAGTCAGAGACGATCCATTCGGCATTGATCTCGCCACCATGATAACCATGATAAAAAGTATGATGCATCGCCGTCAAGCTCCATACTGCCAGTAATGATGAACATGTAACAACTAAAAGGCATCTCTTTCAAAAACAATCCTACAGCTCAGTTACTCAGAGAGCCGATCATGCAAAAACCGGTAGATCACCGTTCATTAGAGAACAATATAAAATATTATCTCAAAGATCCACAGAGTAACAAGTTCAGCTCCCGAGATCGAATATGTCATTGCTGCAACCATGAAACCCCATTTACAAAGAAAACCACTAATATTAAGATTTTCCATACAGACAAGTTGGTATCACATCCTTCTCAAAAGACTCAGATCCTAGAAATCATATGAATTGGTTCAATATAGCCATGGGACGAACACACTTTACCACCAAATTCCTCAAACACTATTCCATATTCATGCGACAAGGAGCCTCAGCAACCAATCTGTGGAAAATGTTGTAAGCTCAAGAATTTAAAGCTTGATAGGTTGTTGCAGTAGGAGAGTTTTGGTTCGTGATGTGTGTTACACATGGAGAATGATGTGTAACACAAGATTCAAAGAATATAAGTGAAACGTCAAAAACGATGATGTGGAATATTTTCCATATGTTTGGTTGACGAAATTAAAAGATTTATGATGATAAAATATAGGGAAATAATATATTAAATAATAGGAAAATATTATTTAATATATATCTTGGTTTTACTTAGATTTTGGATCTAGGGTTTTTGACGTTGTAATTCTCAGAGAGAAACCCAAAGGGTTTTGGGGTTTCAGAACTGAATGAATTGGTAGACTTGATCAATAGGGGTTGGCAATCAAGTTGGGTGTGTTAGGAATCGATCCGGATCCGTGTCGAGTTGTGTAATTCGGATCAAGCTAGTTTGTAAGAGATTGTGTAAAGAATTTCTAATAAAAAGAGATAAGTTTTCTTGTAATTACTTTGTCCTTGTGTTTTCGCTGTATCTCGATTTTACAATTGGTATCAGAGCAGGACACTTACACGAAGAAGAGTTCTTCGAACCAAGGTGAGATCTTGAGAAGAGAATATGGCGATTTTAGCACATAATATGTTGCTGCTGAATGATGTGAATTATGGGTACTGGAAAGTGAGAATGAGAGCAAACTTACGTGGAACTGATGAAGATATCTGGACAGTTGTTCAATCTGGATGGGAAGAACCATATGTGATGCTATAAGATGGTTTGAAGACATTTAAACCGAAGACAAAGTGGACTTCAACATAGAAAAAGCTTTCAAAGTTTAATGCGAAAGCACTGGATACAATCTTCAATTCTGTAGATGGAAAGCAATTTGAGCTTATACAGGGTTGTGAATCAGCTAAGGAGGCTTGGGATATACTACAAAATCTATTTGAGGGTACTGCAAATGTTAGGAGGATAAGATTGGATTTGCTTGCATCACAGTTTGAAAATATAAGGATGACTGATGATGAGAAGATAGGAGACTTCAGTGCCAAGCTCAGCTCCATAGCCAATGAAGCACAAGTTCTAGGTAAAAAATATGAAGATGCAAAATTGGTGAAGAAACTATTGCGATGTTTACCTACTAATTTTGCAGAACATAAAGCAGCAATAACTTTGACAAGGAACACCGATGACTGAAGTTCGCTGAGGTAGTAGGGATTTTAAAGGCTGGGGAGATGAAATTAGAATCTAAGTTGTCAAAGCCTGTTCAGAATTCAAAAGTTTCAGCTGATGGGGAAGACACCCAAAGAGCTCAAAAACTTGAAGAATCTATTCACCTAATCATTCAGAAACTTGAAGAAACCATGGATCTTTTGTATAAGATGTCCAACAGCAGACTGCCTAGAGAAGAAGAAAGACATAGAAAGCAAGAAGTGATGTGTTTAAATTATCATGGTATTTGACATGTCAAAACAGATTGTCCATCATTCAAGAGAAAAGAAATCAAGTGTAATGGATGTAATGGTTATGGACACATAAAATCATATTCTGTTAACACAAAGAAGATGAAGATGAAGAAAAGTTGCAGTGATAAAAAGTCAGAAGGAAAGGAAGATGCTCTCAATTTTGTGGCTCTTCATGGAGTTATAGGGTCTGAAAAAGAAATCACTAAAGGTGAAATTTGTGAGTCGTGTGTGTCACACAGTGATACAGAAAGTGATTTAAATGCAGATCTTTTTGCTGAGTATAAGTATCTCTTTGGTCAATTTGCTAAACTCAGTGAAGAAAATATGCAGCTGATCAAAGATAAAGCAAGGCTAGAAGCACAAGGGAACATTCTAGAGTCCATAAATAACAATAAATCAGAGATTGGGATGTCAAAAGAAGAGAAAGAGTCTGATCTACAGAGTCTAAAGAAGACAACTTCTGAGCAGGCCTACAATCTAAAGAGTGTGGAGACCAAATATGAGCAGACGAAACAGCTACTGAATGAGGAACTCGAGAAAAATCAGCTGCTGCAAAGAGAACTAAGTGAAAATTACAAAAAGTTAAGGATGTTGAATAAAGGATCTGAAACTTTAGATCATATTTTATCACTTGGATAATCTACAAAGGTGAATTGGGGTTTAGGTTACAAGGGTGCTGCTCCAAAAAATCAAGCTAGTTCAGTCAATGTTATCAAGTTTGAAAAAGGTACTACCTCTCACTCTAAAAGTGGCTCAAAAGTTGGGAAAACACATACATGTGCACATGTGGAAAAGGAATATAAAGCTCAAACAAAAGTTCACCCTCCTAAACCTGCAATAACTCGGAGAAATGGATGTTTGTTTTGTGGGAATCCTGGTCATAAAGTTGCTTTCTGTTATTCTCAGAGAAACCAGATTGAGAGAGCTTGGAGGATGAACCTTTGTTATGTTGAACCCAGAAGGTATGGACATGTATGGATAGCTAAAAAAGATATGTACCCTAAGTTTACAAAATGTGTGTCACACGAGCATACCAGTGTGTCATACATTCGAATGGAAGACCAATATACTGAGCTTAAAGAACCAGTTCGATGGGCTTATACTAGAAGGTGTTGAGAGTTTTGATGATCTAACAAGTATCATGAAGTTTTTCAAAGACTTTTTCACTCAACCAGGGGGAGATGATACTTGATTCAGGGGGAGTAGAAGTCTATACTTTTGGTGTGATGTATGAAGCATAGTGTGTTAAAGGTTAGTGAGCTTGAGTTGTAAAACTCTGTGAAAAAGGGGGAGAATGTAAGCTCAAGAATTTAGAGCTTGATAGGTTGTTGCAGTGGGAGAGCTTTGGTTCGTGATGTGTGTTACACATGGAGAATGATGTGTAACACAAGATTCAAAGAATATAAGTGAAACGTCAAAAACGATGATGTGGAATATTTTCCATATGTTTGGTTGACGAAATTAAAAGATTTATGATGATAAAATATAGGGAAATAATATATTAAATAATAGGAAAATATTATTTAATATATATCTTGGTTTTACTTAGATTTTGGATCTAGGGTTTTTGACGTTGTAATTCTCAGAGAGAAACCCAAAGGGTTTTGGGGTTTCAGAACTGAATGAATTGGTAGACTTGATCAATAGGGGTTGGCAATCAAGTTGGGTGTGTTAGGAATCGATCCGGATCCGTGTCGAGTTGTGTAATTCGGATCAAGCAAGTCTGTAAGAGATTGTGTAAAGAATTTCTAATAAAAGAGATTAAGTTTTTTTGGAATTACTTTGTCCTTGTGTTTCGCTGTATCTCGATTTTACAAATGTCGCCAGAGATTCTGAACCTGCATCCGACCTATGCAACCCTTAAATACTAGATTAGAGGAGACAATGAAAATCAACGAGCTCTCCCAACGAACGGAGAACCAATAAAAAAACGGTATTGCAAATGCATATAGCCTTAACCCGACTAGAGACGATGACGACAACTAGGATACGAACACTTAAAAGGAAAAAACAGTTGTCTGTGGCTAAGAAATTGGCAGAAACATATTATTTGGAAAAAGTATTCTCCAAGAAGTTTAAGGCAGTATGTGCACTCATAGAGAGGCTTCGTGGTGTTGCTTCTCCGATCAGGAGAAGCATCCAGATTCTTATGTAGATACTCTTTTCGCAGACGAGACCACCATGATCGAGATGTCGAAGAATTTCTTCTTCCGCAGCATGAGAATGTACAATGAAACCAGTGGTCTTGACAATCATATAGTCCAATCGAAACAAACATGCTTACTACAGCTATCCAGAAAGAACTTTGGGAAGCTATCATGTGCAAGGGTTTTGGATCAACGCTGCTCAAACCCACCCTGCAATGGTACATCAACTTACCAAATGGACTGATACACTTCTTTGCAGCTCTGACCGATCAATTCGTAGAACAATCATAAGCAGCGGCAATCTGGAAAAGACGACCGGTGATTCAAACGATATCCTTTTACACTAAACTTAACCCATGTGTATATATCACACTTCAACTAGGAAAAGTTATCAATCCGCAAATGTAAAGCCTCGACAGCCAACTCCGCCTTTGAGGACTTCATGTCTCAAGTATAAGCACAAGTAAAATGGGAGGAGAATTCAGTATCTCAAATATATTATTCCCAAAATCAGGAATCTCAGGTTGTGAGAATCGAGAAAAGTCTAAAGACCACAAACCATATCATAAACCAGGTAAAGAAGCAGGAGAAAAGAGTTATGGGAGATATATAGCATCATCAACCTATAGACAAAGCCGAAGGAATGGCGATATCAACATGGCCATACATCTTCAATATTTCCATCTCAAAACCGAAAGTAGTCAAGATTCTAGGCAGATAGGTCACATGTCAAGTGTTCTTAGAAGATGAAAGCATCTAAAGCATTCCGGAACACTAACAAATGGTGTGAATTCCACAATGACCATGGTCATAATACGGAAAATTGCATCTTGTTAAAGATGACAATCAATGAACTAGTAAATAAAATGATACCTCAAGAAATTCCTCTTCCACAGAGCCAAGAACCTCCGTTAACAACAAGGAGGAAATAATTCACCACGCCATGATAGAGTAATTAATGTGATATCTGGTGGTTCTGAAGTGCGCGGCATCACACATGCAGCTGCTAGGCAAAAAACCATAAGCTTAACAGTATAAGAGCAAGAGAAACTTTGCTCCTCACCATGGTGCCTTGGTCTTATCTCTTACGGTGGTGAATTGTTTGGTGAAGAGGATACTAGTGGATAATCGAAGTTCACTGATATTATTTTCCTAAATGCCTACAAGAATCTAAGACTGCAAAAGACGTCATGGCCTGGAAAGTCACACCACTTGTATTATTTTGTGGCAAAATCAAGCAGATAATAGGCAAAATTATACTCTTTGTCTATATAATAGGAGTAAACATGCCCACAAATTTCTTGGTGATAGAGTGTGCCTCATCCTACAATCTTATTATGGGACGTCTCTTGATTCATGAAATGGGAGGCGTGCCCTCCACCTTCACCAACTCGTCAAATTTCTTATCTCATGGGGCATCAAGGAAATTAATGGAGACCATGAAAACTTTCGCTTCTGGTACTAAATAACTCTAAAGAAAAAAACTGCGGCATTATAGCAATTATAGCATAAACCTCCAATTTTAGATACAGGGGAACTAGAGATTCAAGAACTCGACAAGATGACTATAATAAAAACAGATTATAGTAAGATTTTCATGATAGGATTTAAGTTACCAACAGATCTAATATAAAAGGCTAATCGATTTTTCTGGATCAAACTTCAAATCATGTAGACATGCCCGACATATATTCGAAAATAAACATGCACAAACTGTAGAACAAGAAAGTTCTCTCATCATCTTCAAAGCTTTTAGTGAAGCTTGTGTTCATCGTAACCTTAAAAGGTTCCAAAAAATCATATATTGCAGAGCTTCAAAATGACTCACCTGATGTAATATGGAAACAAATCAGTACCTCAGCACAAATCCACAAAACTGTAGAACGGCAAAGTTCTCTATATCTTTGATCCTTCACAAAAATTCATACTCCCTCTTTTTTGTTTTATATGTAGCTTAAGGTTTCTTTACACATATTAATTAAACCATTAAATTTTTTATTATACCCCTGATTAGTACACTATTTTATTTATCCTACTATATATTAATTGAGAAGTCACTTTTGCTTAAATTTATAATTAATTCTCTTAATTTGATTGGTTGTTGGTATTTAAATTTTCATTTATTTAAATCAAATCTTTAAAAAGAAACTAATCATAGAATTACCTAATCTAATCTATGTTACAAAATAAACAATCAAATATCTTAAATTAACATAAATAGAAACCTAATAATACTTATACTCACTATATACATATATTATAAATTAACATAAATAGAAACCTAATAATACTTATACTCACTATATACATATATTATAAAAATGTGTCAAATGACTACAAAACAGTCAAATATATAATTCTAAAAAAATTCAATCATTTGTAATTGATAATGTGATATTATAGTTGAGTTATCACTTTTATAAATGATTCGAGTATTTGTATATTTAAAATATCACATTCTCATATATATTAATTGAGAAGACACTTAAGTGTTTTTTTGCTGATGTGTCAATCATGAGATAACTCTCTAATTAATTATTTTAATTTGATTGGTTGATAGTTTTTTAGTTTGATTGGTTGATAGTTTTATAGTTTAATTTATTTAATACATTTTTAAAATAACAAATCAAGAACTAACTTACCTCAATAAAAAAAAACCATACTTACCAATAATAATTATCACATTATACTTTTAAGGAAATTGTGCCATCAATTCTCGGATTTGTGTCATAAAGTATCTTGTGCATTTAATTAAATAAAATGTTTTACGAAAAAGAGATTTGAAAACTTTCCCTTGCATATTTTATAAATAATAAAAATAAAAATACAGTTAGTGGTTAGTAATTTTATTACGTATGTACTATATAGATAATAATAGACAAAATTATATATAGTATAAATAAAATAAAAATAAAAAAAATTGATAAAAGGCATATTTAAGATTTCCAATTAAAAACCTGGTAAAAATATTTTATGTTTTAAATGAATTTTTTACGAAAAAGATTAAATATCCTTGTACGTTATAAAAATGTATAATTAAAAAATAAAATAAAATAATTAATAATTTTCATTAGTTGTATATTGCATAGATAATGATATACAAAATATGTATATATAAAGTAAATTTTAATTGTATTCTACATATCAATGAACAAATTGAAGTTACTTTTTAATCAATAAACCCGTAAAACTATATCGATTGTAAAATGGATAAATAATTTTACACGTATTTAAAAATAATTTGTTTAAGAAACTTTGTAAAAAACTTTCTTTTGCATGTTATTGAGATAACTAAAAATAAAATAAATTAGTAGGTAATAGAATAAGCATTTATTTTTTTACTTACAAACCATATCAATAAAATTGTGCGTCTGACTGTTTTCATTTATTAGAATCATTAAACTGAAATGTTCATACTGTTTTTAAACTTTCTATCAGCTGGAATTTATTATATCATAATATGAAATTTCTTATTATATATTAAATACAAACACTATTGATATGAACTAGAACTTGACATGCACCCCAATGCGGATGTTTGATTTAATTTGTGTTCACCGTGAACTAATAAACCGTTGATTTTATAAAACAAATTATATTTTTTCTATGTTTTGTAATTTGCATATATAGTAAAATATATTATTTTATAATATAAATGTTTAATAATAATTTTTTATTTGTACATAATATTCTATTAGAAATTTTATAACTTGATGCAATTTGATGTAATTGTACTATTCATATATTAACATGTTGTTTTTTTTGTTAATTTATTTTAAAATGAAACAATATACTAAATAATAATTTTTGCATTAGTTTTCTAGGAACTATCATTAATTTTATGATATTTTGTTTTTGTTTTGTTTTAAATTGAACTCTGAAAATTTAATATTTGACTCAATTAAATAAGGTAATACTATATTTAAAAATATTTTATATACTATATATTTCAGTTTGTGTTTTTATTTTCACGACAAATAAATAAAAATCCTTGTAATTAATTAATTTAATTATTTTAAATGCAAAGGCAGAATCTAGAAATAAAAAAAATAAAAAAAAACCATACTTACCAAATCAAGAACTAACTTACTTCAATAACAAAACAAACCATACTTACCAATAGTAATTATCAAAAATATACATTTAAGGAAATTGTGTCATAAAATATCTTGTGAATTTAATTAAATAAATGTTTTAAGAAAAAAGAGATTTGAAAAAATTGCTTCGCATATTTTAGAAATAATAATAAAATACAATCAGTGCTTCATAATTTTATTACGTATGTATTATATAGATAAAAATATACAAAATTATATAGAGTATAATTCAAATAAAAATAAAATTAATTTCAGATAAAAAGATTATTTAAGATTTCCAATTAAAAACTTGGTACATTTATTTTACATTTTAAATGAATTGTTTACGAAAAAGATTAAAAATACCCTTGTATGTTATATAAATGTATAAGTAAAAATAAAATATAATTATTAATAATTTTCATTAGTTGTAAATTGAATAGATAATGATATACAAAATATGTATATAGAAATTAAATTTTAAACGTATTCTACATATCAATAAACAAATTGAAGTTACTTTTTAATCAACAAACCCGTAAAAACTATATCCATTGTAAAATAGATAAATAAATTTACACATATTTTAAAATAATTTGCTTAAGAAACTTTGAAAAAAAACTTTCTTTTGCATGTTATCGAGATAACTAAAAATAAAATAAATTAGTAGCTAACAGAATAAACATTTATTTTTCACTTACAAATCATATCAATAAAATTGTGCGTCTGATTGTTTTCATTTATCAGAATCATTAAACTGAAATGTTCATAATGTTTTTTAAACTTTCTATCAGCTGGAATTTATTATATCATAATATGAAACTTCTTATTATCTATTAAATACGAACACTATTTATATGAACTAGAACTTGACATGCACCCCTGTGCGGATGTTTGATTTATTTTTTGTTCACCGTAAACTAATAATCTGTTGATTTTTAAAAAAAAAAATATATATATATATATTTGTTTATGTTTTTAATTTACATATAGAGTAAAATATATTATTTTATAATACAAATGCTCAATAATAGTTTTTTTATTTGTACATAATATTCCAATTAGAAATTTTATAACTTGATGCAAGTTGATGTAATTGTGCTATTCATATACTAACATGTTTTTTTGTTAATTTATTTTAAAATGAAACAACATACTAAAAAATAATTTTTGCATTATTTTTCTATGAATTATCATTAATTTTATGATATTTTGTTTCTTTTTGAAAATTGTACTCTCAAAATTTATATTTGACTCAAATATATAAGGTAATACTATATTTAAAAAATGTTTTATATAATACATATTTCAGTTTGTGTTTTTACATACACCACAAAGAAAGAAAAACCATTGTAATTAATTAACTTAAATTGATTTTAAATTCAAAGGCAGAATCTATAAATAAAAAGAAATACAAAAGAAAAATATTTAATTTATTGTAAATACAATAGCTATATATGCAAATATAAAGAAGTATTTAATGTGTGATCCATGTTTCCAAACAATTCTCATTTATTTTATTATGCTTATTTCCAAACAGTACCAACATGTACTTCAGTTTTAATAATATAGATGCATATTAATGTTTAAATAAGTATAAACTAATCTTACATGGATATATTATTAGAAATTTATTAAAGTGATGGGAATACACATATATATTTTTGTTTATTTTCCATAATCTATATATAGTTTCAAGTATGAATTTATTTTTCACATCACTCATATTATTACGTTTTAATAAATACTAGATGATAACCCGCACCATGCGTGGGGTGAAATTTTTAAAAACATATTGTATTTAAATACATCTTTTGGTATCAATAACTTTTTTTAAAATTTGATTATGGATGAGCATTTGGGTACCATTTGGCCAGTTAGATTATGTTTGGTTTAGATCTTTGCAGTTTGGTTCGAATCTTTGTAGGTTCGAATTGAGTTTATGTTCGGATAACCCATTTAATGTTTTTTTTAAAAAGACTAAAATTCTTATATACTTTAAATTTTTCAAAATCTAAAAGTAAAAATAATATATAATATATAAATTTGAAAAATGAATGCCAAAATACTTAAACCTAATATAAAATTGGTTTATCTTAAATATTTTGACAAAAAAATCAAAAAAATGTCAAATATTTTTGGTATTTGGTGTATCATTTAGCTATTTTAAAATGTAAGTTTAACTATTTTATATATTTCTAAGTATTTTGGAATTTTTTAAAAAATCTCATGTATTTTTAATATTCTTAGATGTTAAATTTAAAAATAATTAATATATTTAAGTATATAAATATGGTTCGAGTACACTCGAATACCCGAAATATTTCGATTCAGTTTTGGTTTTCTAGATACCTAAATTTTGAATCAGTTTGGATATCTAACAAATTTTGGTTAAATTTTTTACTACTTTTTAGATTTGATTTGGTTCGGTTATCTAGATTCATTTTTTTTTTGCTTAACCATATATTTTTTATTGTAACAAAAACTTAAACGAAAGGGATAATGGTTCATACTGATTTTGGGTATGCTATAGTTTTTAAAAAAAAACACACTCTGTTATGCGCGATCTATTTAGTTAATCATTATGAACTGTTAAAGACCCATTAGAAAAACGATTGGCTGAACTAAAAAACGTTATTATTGAACACAAAATTTTCAATGTGAGATTATTACAATTTTTAGTGATTTAGGATGTTTTAAGAAAATTAAAATATAACATATAAGAAAAAATCTAATTTTTTAATTATATGATTAATGTGATTGTTAAATTTCTTTTAATAATATAAAATTAAATAAAAACTAAAGAGGATAAAAAAATTATAACCCAATTTTTATTATTCATAAACATTAATTTTGATATATATGTTAATCATATTAGGTAATTCCGTAGCTTTTATCTAAGGAAAAAATAGGAAATATTCTCTTGTACACTACTAATTAAATATGATAGTTAGTATAATAAAAATATAACATATGTTTAGTTGGACCAACATGTTTCTCTAAGAGTTATGAAAATCATTCTCATTGTGATACGTGGCTACAAAAAAATGTTGTAATGTTCCAGGATTAATATATAGGAGATTTAAACTACCAATCAAAAATATTATATGTGAATTTTTAATGTTTTATTAATTTATAGTTTTTTAAAAAAAAATTCAAAATATAACATATATCAGAAAATCTAATTTTGTTTTTGTTATATAGTTAATGTTATTGTTTAATTTATTTCCACAATATAAGTTTAACAAAAATAGTAGAGACTATAAATTTCTTTATCAAATCTTCATATTCAAATTATGAATTGTCATATATATAATATAATCATATTAGGTAATTCCATAAATTTTATTTAACGAAATAATGAATAGCATTAATAATAATTTTATGTTTCGTTTAATAAAAAGTATATTATATGTTTGTAAGGACCAACATTTTTCTCTAGAAAATTTGATAAACATTCTCATGATGACACGTGGCTACTAAAACATGTTGTAATGCTTCTCAATTAATATATAGGAGATGAAAAACTTGATCTACAGACCAATTAATATATTGTCTAGATGTGAATGTTAAAAATTGAAATTACATTCTTAATGGACTAACCTAATCATTCATATATAGTTATTAATAAAAAAAAAATTGAACGAAATGTTAAAAATAACATTTATACTTTTAAAATTAATCAAATAACCGGAATAAATAAATAAATATCTAAAATCTGTTTATTTAAAAAATATCTATCAAAAAATTTACATTCAATCTGGAAAGCTAAAATATATTATAGCATATCAAAAATATAACAATATTAGATTATATTCTGAAATTATTTGTATCTGCAAATTTGCGGGCAACCACCTAGTTTTTGTTACTTAATGAGTTGAAAGGTAGGGATAGAAGTGAAAAAATTTTAAAAATAGTTGGACTGAAAATATAAAACGACATTTATAGTGAAACATATATTTAAGTCTACGATGACATCTAAATTGAAACGGTGGGAGTATTCATCATAAAACAAAAAGTCTACATAAGCTTATTATCATAATTGAAATATAAATAAGCAATTCAATGTTGAAATACTAAGATAAAATTGCTAATTCAGGTCAATTTGCTTTTTATGAATAACTAAATTTGACATGGAATATAAAATAAAATAAAAATTATAAAAATGGTGGAATTGAAAAAAATTGTTTTTAGTTTTTTCTTTCACACAAGAAAAATATGGTTGGGATGGCATCATATTATTATTCTCTGGATAATAGTTTTTTTCAACAAATTATTTTCCTTTAAAACTGTTGTCCGAAGTCATTTGCGTTAAGATTATTCTCAAATGATGTGAAACCGAAGGTAAGTTATTAAATCAATTATGCGGGAAAAGAGGTTTATGTATCATGGTGTATACAGATTAACCGAATCAAAGAATAATGTTTGGAAAATTTATTGTTATTCGCTTATGATATTTAAGAAGATACAAAATTCAAAATACAGATCTGTAACTGTATACTTTAGAATCAAAGAAAAATAATTTTTCACCTGAAAAGAGCCACCATTCAATGGGAACAAAATCTTTTGTTGAACGAACTATAAAGTTTAAAATTCAAAGAACATTACTAGAATGTTTGCTTTGTGAGGTATGATCACACCAAAGAATGAAACAAGTTGGTCTATTTTGTTTTGAATAAGACATTGCCTAACTGATATATAGTGTATTTAACACTATTGTATATATATGTTTGCTAACTGGTTTTCAGTGTTTTATTGAGTCAGTCTAGTTGTTTTGAAGTCAGTCCAGGTCATCTGGAGGGCTATGGAGCTGAAGGAAGGTGCATGAAGAAAGATGTAAGAATAAGGGTCTTGTCACACGGAGCAATCATACGGAGCAGTCAGATGCTTGCTCCCTAGCTCGAGCAATCCATGCGGAGCAATCTGAAGACTGCTCCCGATATTTATGGAAACTTTAGTATCTTTTAAAGAAAAACCCTAGTCTCTTTCCCTCTCTGGAATCCGAGGGCGCCTCCTTATAAAAAGTTATCTTTCATTGTTTTCTTTTTCTTACGCTAGTTTTTGCAAGAGACATAGAAATATTTGGCGATTTGCTATTGTAAGGGATACGGCTACTCTTCTCGACAAGAAAATCATCCTGAACCATATATATTTCTCTTTAGAATTTTCTGCAGTATCATTCAGTTATTATGTCCTTGTCATCTTGTTCCATGGCTGAGTAGTCGCTGGCTTGTCTAGGGTTCTAGGATGTTAGTCGCTTGAGCTAAACATAGATAAGCAATCATATTGTATCTTCATTCATCTAGTTCTAGTTCTTAATGCTTGCTGTAACCTGATCACTTACCGTTATATCTAGGGTTGTTCTACTCATTAACCATTTAGTGGATAACTTGATTGTTGGGTGAATGATTCTAGCATCCCCAGTCAGCGAGAGCAGATACTGAGGTACTAGATGAACCTATTGGACTTGACCTATATTGCTTGTTATCGGATCTGAGCCCAATCGAGAGTTAAGGTGTTCAGACTGATCATAAAAGGGAGCAGTACCACGACAGTGGGCTGTTCTAGTTGTGTGCTCCTAGTTCTAGATTGTGCTATTTTGTGCTTGAATAATTGTTTGGCTCGGCTTTAACATCCGATGAGAAACCCTAGACCAGCTCTTTTAAATCTTGAACTCACAATTTGCAATTGTTATTTTATTTGCTTGCTACAAACCAATCTATAATTACCTTGAGTTTTAGCTTGGTAGAAGAAAACTAGTAGAATTAAAGTGTAACTGGTCCTCTGGATTGAATCATAAATACTACAACTATCACTGTTAACTTGACACTAGGAAAGGTTCAGTTTTAGTGTATCAAGTTTTGGCGCCGTTGCGACGGGACCAGAAATTTACCTTTAATTTTTGGTAATCTACTTAGTCTATAACATCTAACTTGCTTTACTCTTTTTCGTTGCAGCGAATGTTACTGGCGCATGACCAGTAGGCATACTCGGAGACACGCACAAGGAGAACTACATTCACTCACCAACAAACAACTCGGAAGGTTAGAAAGACAGAATCGACAAAGGCCGACTAACACCATCATGGGTGATCACGGCAATCAGGATGATATCACTGCGGCAATGGCGCTTATGAAACAACAGATGCAGCAGATGCAACAGACCATCCAGAATCAACAACAAGCTGCTCAGCAAGCAGCTGAACTCGCTGCAAGGCAGCAAGGGGAGCAAGGTGTTTCGACTGGAGAGCGGAACCTTCCGCGGAACTTTGCTACTGATCGCTCCGCCATCAATCCACCTCCCTGCACCCGGCAAGACTATGAGATCAAGCCTGCTTTGATAAGTATGGTACAGAAAAACAGGTTCGGTGGTCTTTCTACTGACATCCCTATGGACCATATCGAGAGCTTCGAGAGAGTCTGCAACTTCTCTAGATCAAATGGAGTACCAACAGACTATGTCAAGTGCACCCTATTCCCGTTTAGAATGGAAAGCATCTAGTTGGCTGTACTCTCTCCCTACTTGATCTCTCTCAACGTGGGAGCAAGTCCGATCAGCGTTCTTGAGCCACTTCTATCCTAAGTCTAAAACTGCTGCACTAAGCCACATGATATCCAAATTCAAACAAAAGCCTGATGAACCTTTTCATGAAGCTTGGGAGCGATACAAGGAGTACCAAAGAGAATGCCCTCATCATGGATTCGATAATGACTACATACTGGAGGTATTTTACGATGGAGGGACCTATGAATTCCGCAAAACCCTTGATTCCTCGAGTAATGAAGACTTCATGACGCAGACAACACCAGGAGCGTTTGCACTCATCAAGAATATGGCATCAAGCTCGCTAAACAAGAACAAGGAGCATGACCGCTCCAAAAGTGTGAACAGCATTGATGATCTCGCTGCAAAGGTGGAGCAACTGATAAAGAACAATCAAAACCAAGTGTTTGTCATGGAAGAGACTGTTCCAGAAAGGAATGTTGGAGACCTTGCTTTTGATGCTGAGATCGCAGGGGATGATCAAAAAGAAGTGAGCTACGTGAATGGGCAAGGATGGCAGCTTAAAAAATACCACCCGAACTCTAATGTAAGGAACAACCCGCAGCTTTTCTATCTCAAACAAGACAAACCAGTTGAGAACACACAGAGCAATCCGGGACACCACCCTGGGTATCAGAAGACCTACCAGGCTCAGGCCTTGTACTCAAACCAGCCGCAGAACAACCAGTCTCAGAAACAGCAGACCACTCAGCAGACTATTCCAGGGACAACGAGCACTCCTCAAGATGACTCGAGCGGTGTCAGTACTAGGCTGCAGCAGTTTCTCCAGGGTCAACAAATCCAGGGAAAAGCACTGTACCAAGTCACTAATGACATAAACTCCAGAATGAATCATATGTTCAATGACTTGACTACCAAGTATGACAATGTCACGAGCCACATGAGGCAGATGGACATTCATATTGCTCAGACTGCTGAGGGTGTGAAGAGGCAGCAAGATACTCTCCCGGGTAAAACAGATAACCCCCCCCCCCCAGGAGTGCAATGCAACTGTGAAGTGGAAGGAGTCTACAAGTGAGTGTTCCAAGGAAACTAACCGCAGCATAGAAAGGTAAGCAAAAGGAAAGCGAGCAACCTCAACCTGACACTGCTCCACTTAGCGATGACAATGGAGAGCAACCAGCCGAGACTGCTCCACCAACTACCTCCACAACTGCGGAGCAACCTAATGCGACTGCTCCACGACGTGATTACACTCCAAAGATCCCATATCCTCTTCCCGATAAGAAGACTCGGAAAAATTGCGAAAAACGAAGTGCAAGAAGATGCTGGAGGACCTAACTATAAAGCTATCTCTGATAGATGAAATTCAAATGATTCCCTCCATGAGCAGTTTGATGAAGGGGTTGATCTCAGGAAAAATATCAGGAGACAGTCAGATCATGATAGTCTCAAAGGAGTGCAGTGCAGTGCTTCAGAACAAACCAATCAAGAAACTAAATGATCCCAGAAGATTTGTTCTATCAGTACAGATCGGGAGCACTACCTTCGCCTGCTCCTTATGTGATCTGGACTCAAGTGTTAATCTCATGCCCTATCTGTAGCCAAGCGTCTAAGATTCACCACCTTCAAACAAACTAGGATATTGTTGGTGTCAAGATCGGTCGCGACGGAATCAATTGCTAAAAGTCTCCACAAAAGTAAAAATAAAAATACATTTTATAAAACTCGAGAGATCGTTTTATAAAAGAAGATTTCGTTTTATAAAACTCGAGAGATCATTTTATAAAACTCGAGAAATCGTTTTATAAAACACGAGAAATCGTTTTATAAAAGAAGTTTCCGTTTTATAAAAACTCGAGAGATCGTTTTATAAAACTCGAGAAATCGTTTTATAAAACTCGAGAAATCGAGGAATTGTTTTATAAAACTCGAGAAGCCATTTTATAAAACTCGAGAAATCGTTTTATAAAACTCTAGAAATCGTTTTATAGAACTCAAGAAATCATTTTATAAAACTCGAAGAATCATTTTATAAAACTCGAGAAATCGTTTTATAAAACTCGAAGAATCGTTTTATAACACTCGATAAATCGTTTTATAAAACTCGAGAAATCGTTTTATAAATCCAAAGAGATTTCCGAACAAAGGAAATCCGGGGAAAACTCGGAAGATCGTTATCTCGGAAAAACAAAACAAACGTCGATTACGCGATCGTCCGAGTTAAGCACAAAACCGCGAAAAACCGAAACCGCCGTAAAACGCGAGCTAGTCTCGTCCCGACTAGTTCGCCCAACGGCGAGCTAGTCTCGTCCCAACTAGCTCGCCGTTGGGCCAGCTGGCTTAGCTCGCCGTTGGGCGAGCTGAACCAAGCGCCTAGCTCGCCCAAGAGGCGCTGACTTTGCCCCAAGGGTTCTTATCGCCTAGCTCGCCATACGGCGACCTGGCCAACTGAACTAGCTTGCCGTACGTCGAGCCGACCATCCCGAGCCTTGATCTCCCACATCCTTGATTCAAGGCATACGTCCTTCGACATGATCGTATTCCGAATCATGGTCGAAATGTCTCTTGTTTCGTCTCAATCCGTCCTATCGTTCGAGTTTTACGATAAAAACGGTAAAAGTTTGTTTTCTCGAATAGAACTCGAGGAAATCGTATAAAGCGGCAACGGTTAAACGAAACACCGAATATTGCCTAAATTATACGATTTATTCGAGATTTTTCGTAAATATCGTACAAAATGCGTTTTTAATAAAACCCCGAGTAAATCGTAGAAAACGGCAACGATTAATCGAAACATCGAACATTGTCTGGCTTTACGATTAACTCGAGAAACTTATCTAAAAACGGCATCGTATCAGGAAACGATCTCGTCTAAAGTCGTAAAACGGATTTATCACAAAATAGCTCGGAAAGTCCTAAAACGCGATAAAAGCCATTCGCGACTTTAAACGAAGTCCAACCCAAAGATACGACGACGTTTTGGCGATTTACTCGCAGAAAGAAGATATGAAAGACAAAGTCGCAACTCGCAAAAACGCGGGTAAGACAACTCTAGCAGCGACTGCTCCTATAGCTAACACTCATGCAAACACTGTAGTAATTAATAAAATCGAAAACTTAATCGCGACTCTTCACCACGGAAAGAGCACGAAACGAGCTCGTGATTTCTCCATCTAAACAAAAGGGCAACGATAAAACCAATCAAACCCCGTAACTAAATCGGAGAAATCTCAACGTGTGAAGGTTTGACCAGCTCGCTCACTGGCGAGTTGGAAACGATTCTCGGGATCCTAAGCCTGATCCTATTCCAATCTCGATCGTACATCTTTTCGTTTCGTCTCAATCGGACTTTCCGTTGAGATTCTACGACGAAAACAAGTCAACTCGACGAATCGAGATCACCTGCGCCAAGCATCTTAGCTCGCCGAACGTAGAGCTAAACCAAGCGTCTTAGCTCGCCGAACGTAGAGGTAGACCAAGCGTCTTAGCTCGCCAAATGTAGAGCTAAACCCAGCTGGCTCAGCTCGCCGAACGTAGAGCGAAACCAAGCACCTAGCTCGCCCAAGAGGCGCTAACTTTGCCCCAAGGGTTCTTACCATCCAGATCGCCACACGGCGAGCTGAAAGGGTTCACCCGACTCGCCCTACATCGAGCTGAACCAATCCTCGAGTTTCTCTCTCGAGTCTTGATCACACTGATTCTCGTTTCATCTCAATCGGAATTTCCATCGGGATTTTACGATAAAACTGCAAAGACTTGTTTCTTCGTATAAGTTCAAATCAATCGTCTAAAATTGCAACAGTTGACTTAACACCAAAGTTGCCTAAACTATACGAGAGATCTGAACTCTTTAAACGCAATCCGGTTTTACGAAACTCTGTCACGCTAAGTGATATCACTCAAATGTTTAACCCTAAGAAGTGATTTACTCTCAAATAAGAGGTTCAATCGTAGTACTTAGGGATCGAATCCACAAGGAACTAGAGTCACAAAAGATATAATCCTAAGTGATTAAGCTAGGTTGAAAAGGTTTAAAACAATAAATAAAAGTTGGTAGCAATGGTAAGTTGCTAAGGAAAATAGGTTTTGGGTTTGAAAACAATGAAAGAAAGTAGTTAGATTCAAGGTTACTATTCAGAAAATCAGGATTATAAATCTATGGATGTCTTTACGAATTGCTTGCAAATATATGAGAACTTCAATCCTTAGACAAATCTATAGTTGTCGCTATTAGACTCGTCCATTGATCTGATTGCCGACAGTATCGATTGATGTTGATATCGCAGTGTCGATCGATATATGTTTTGTCGTCGATCGATGACCTTATAGGAGTATCGATCGATATAGCATCAGATCGAATTGAAACTGTGTTCACCCGAGAATTTCTATCAGACCGGCTGTCGCTCGTGCCTAATAGAGTCTGGGCTTAGCCAAATGATTTCAGGAAAATGACTATTAGACTAGTCACTCCATAATCATAACTCTAGGTAGCAAATCTAGAGTAAGCATTAGGGTTCATTTGGATAATGAATATAACAACTCAACAATCCATAGTTGGGGCTAATCCCTCATAACTATTTGAACCCCAAATCTAACATATGAATCTACTCAGACATAGCCAAGAGATTCATAGCAAAAGAATAAGATGAAAAGAAAATACTTTTATTGCTTAAGTAGAAATAGAAATACAAAACTTTCTTATTAGATCTAATGATGTCTTTCTAGGGCTCATAGGCATAACTATAAATATGGAGTACGATTAGGTTAAAAACTCGTCAGGGGAAATCTTGTAATTTGGTGAGAACTTGGGCTTCAAGTCGGCCAAGTAAATCTTGCTCATCACGCTCTGTATCGATCGATGGTACATGGTGTACATCGATCGATGGAGTATCTTGACTTCAACTTCTACGGAATCGTCTCCGATCGATTACACAAGGTGTGTATCGATCGATATGTGTCTCTCAATGTCGGATCTTCATAGTCATCTTGTAAAACTCTCCTTTAAGCTCCATAAGGCACCTAAATCATCACTTTACTACAAAATGCTCCTGAACCTGAAAACATACTTAATAGACTCCAAAACATAGATAATTAAAATAAAAACATATCAATACCATGACCAAAAACGGGTCAAAATCATGGTATATCAACTCCCCCAGACTTAACCTTTTGCTTGTCCTCAAGCAAACCTTAAGTTAGTATTTGAATGAAGTTTAAAAACAGCAGGGACTCAATCAAAATCTCAACTTTAAAATCATCACCTCTTACTTTGTTGCAAGCCACATCTCATATCTATCAACTACAGAAGTACATTATACCATATCCTAGCTTAGCAACTAAATACATCTAGCCAATCAACTTAAACATTCCTTGTCTGTCTACCCCTCTACTGATTTCATTTATGCATAAAAATAAAGGTGTAGGCTTTACCTTGGGAGTATCGATCAAGGAACACTTGGATTCAACTCAAACAAGTTTCAGGCATTCTCATCCTGGTTCCCTTTCTTTCTTTATCCCCCTTCTCTGAATCCCAACTCTTTTTTTCTCTCTTTTTTTTTTATATCAATCCCAATGAACAATTAATGTTCATCTTATTGATCTTTCTTGACAAAGTGTAAGCAAATAGTGGGGTCATAGGTAATGTACCTCTCCCTCGCTTTGATCATTCCTTTGATTTAGAATAGTGGGGTCATAGGTAATGTACCTCTCCCTCTGCCTCTCAGGAAATCATATCAGTCTTTTATTCTCTAGGGATGCCGAAGGAAGGAAAGAAGGAAACCAAAAATTTTGAGACTTTTACCTTCCAGACTTGCAGGAGGATTTTGATCCCTTGTATACCAAGCCCCAAGACAAGCAATAGAAGTCAGGTTAGGTTGGAAATCAGCTTTGGTTCTTCCAGACAATCATGAAAGTGTTGACATAGGTGATCGGTGATCCACTTTAGCATCTATAGTACTTTCTGCAATCAACAGATCTAAGAATGGTGCTAAAGAGTGGGAAGATAAAAATTAAGACCTTGAAAATTTTTCCCTTTCTTGACTCAATAAAACCAATTTTTGAAAACTTTTATAAATAAGATAAAAAAAGAGGTAAAGTAGCATCAGTAATCATCTCCCCTCCAGACTTAAATTATACACTGCCCCCAGTGTATAATCAGTCAGAGTAAAGCATAAGAAAAATTAAATGTTTAACTGATATCATAGTGGTGAACGATATACATGACCGATATGGAGATCGATCGATGGTGAGTCGCCATCGTCGATCGATGCGTGTATGTCTGTGTCGAGCGATATTGACTGGTTCGTATCGGTCGATAGGTAGTGATCGTGTATCTATCTCCCTAAAAAAAAATAAAAACGAAACTAATAAGTAAAAATAAAATAAAATAAATAAGTAAAA
The DNA here is from genome assembly GCA_932364175.1 of Eruca vesicaria subsp. sativa. Lineage (NCBI taxonomy): Eukaryota > Viridiplantae > Streptophyta > Magnoliopsida > Brassicales > Brassicaceae > Eruca > Eruca vesicaria. The sequence goes on along the minus strand of CAKOAT010187377.1, from coordinate 88,567 downwards.
TACCTAACAGTGGGTTGCCTCCCACTCAGCGCTTGGTTAAAGTCTGTTAGCTTGACTATGGATTTATGATGGCTAGTCAGGTGGGTTGCAGGTACTTGTTGGGAAACAAGTGTCCTCCTTTTCTTGTGTTTCTTCGAACCATGAGGTAAGAAAGCTTCTTGTGGCTTTCTCACTTCTGGTCATACTAGTCTTCAAACCATAAACGTCAGTTTGGATCCTTCCCAACAATTCTTCTAAGCTGGCAAGGCTGTTCTGATGGTTTCCAAGCAGGCTGTAGATGTGTTCGGTAGTTCGCTGCATGGTATCGTGGTGTGTTGGATCGTCGATCGATTCTGGAGGTTGCATATCGGTCGATGTGTTGTTTGCTTCATCGATCGATGGGGATGGGTCAGGTCGGCTGGCGAGCTGTCTTTGAATGTCTTCAACCTCCTTCTGAATATCCTCTATTGTGCACTGTAATCCTTTGACGTCACTGTGACGTGGAAACCAATATCTGTCCAGTAATCTGTAATCTTCGTCGCCACAAAACTCAATAGATTTGTAGATGTCTCTTGTGGCTGCTTCTAGTTCTTCTCTCGTACAGAATTCTTGAGCACGTGTATCGATCGATGGACTGGGGTTGTCATCGATCGATAGCTTCTGGAAGTGGTGCTCGATCGGGTTATGGACGGGTGTATTGATCGACGCAGGGGTAGCTGTATAGGTCGATTCCTTTGTCTGAGATCTCAGTTGTTCACGCAAGGTGTTGAGTTCTTCTTGTAGGGCTTCTCTTTCATATCGTACTAAGTCAGGGCTGGTGGTATTCCAGAGTAGTTCACCTTGAAGTCTTGATAGGTCTTTCTCATGTTCATATTGCATGGCTGCTATCTCCCAGTTGTGATCTCCAGTTCTTGTATTTAACATGTGTGTGACTTCTGCCTGTGTGTAAAGCTTGCAATCAGGAACTCCTTTAGCATAGGCTTCAGCATACTCTGGTAGACAGAAACAAGAGTGTCCAAATAATGAGGCTCTTTTCAGTAAGTTTCCCATGTCTTCTTTGGTAACAGGGATGATATCTCCGTTTACTGCTCTTGCATGGCCAGATTCATCTCTGTAGACTCCATATTCATCCTTCTTATCCCAAAAGAAACGACGAACTCTGTTGTTGAAGGCTCTCTTCCCATACTCACGTTGTATATCGATCGATGCACGTCTCCATGTATCGGTCGATGCTCGTCGAAACTGGTGTGGATCGTGTGGGTATCGGGGTGGTTGTGTAGAGGGAGTTACTGGTCCATAAGCCATTTGAAGTATGTCTGCAACATCGTCTGTGGAGATTGGAATGATTCTCCCATCTATAGCTCGTGCATGACCATCTGAATCCCTGAAAATACCAAACTCATCTAGTATTAGTGAATTTAAATCAGTTTTAGGTGTTTGTACCTCGGATGGTGTTGTGGCAGGATCGGATGGTGGTTGGAGATTGATATCGAGCGATGGAGAGTGCTCCGTATCGGTCGATGGTTTGTGGAACATGTCGGTCGACGGCTTGTACTCCGTGTCGATCGATACGGGTTCTGCAGGTTGGGTCGCGGGTGGTAGTGGTGCTGTATCGACTGCAAAAATTTCGTGATAAGTGCTGGCCCAGCTTTCAATCGAGTAATCTTCGTGGTGTGGCTCATGTGGGACATAGACTGATTTGCAGTAAGGTTCATCGCTCGTTGATTCGAAACGTCGTTTGAGCGATCTGGGTGGAGGCATATCGGTCGATGGTGTAGGGTCTGCATCGGTCGATGGGCGGAAAAGGCAAGAGAAAAAGTCGGATCTGGCTTCGTTTAGGCGAAGAGATTTATACTTGGCGGCTCATTCCTCTACATTATATGTGTCGTACTCGTCATCTTTATCAAAATCGCTGCCTGGAAACTCGTCAAGGGTCTTTGGAAATAGCAGATCGATTAATGACACTGAGTAGACAATGGGCGCTTCGGGTTGAGGCATATCGATCGATGGACAGGGTTCCGTATCGGTCGATGCTCGTCGGAGGAAGGTCGGGTTAGGAGGGTGTTCTGCATCTTCTCGAAGAAATCGGTACTCTGTGGCTCGTTCCTCCTCATAATCTTCATCATACTCCTCCTGAGTAGTGATACTAGCTAGCTCGGGCATGTAGTGATCGTTTTCCCACTCATCTGCGCTGAAATCGGCGTCTAGGATTTTGTCTTTGATCCGTCGGAATACTCCATCGAACGATGACCAGGTAGTGCTGTCGGTCGATGGTTCTGCAACGGTATCGGTCGATGGAGAAGTGGTGTCATCGGTCGATACTGCTTCTTCGGTTTCATACTCTTCCATAGAATCATACTCGTGGGCACAGAAACAGGTGGCTACAAGTATTGAGCTTGTTGGCCTTGGAAACTTGATGACTGGAACAGGGTTGTAGTGGATGGAAGGGTTGATAAGGGTTAGGCAGAGCTTGTTGGTTTGTAGGTCACAAACAGCTCCAACTGTGGCTAAGAAGGCTCTTCCAAGTAGTAGAGAAGTCTTGAAGTTGAGCTTATTGGAGAGGACATGGAAGTCTGTAGGAATTAGGGTTTCTCTAATCTGTACCTCAAGGTTGCGAACGATGCCTCCAGAGCTTTGTTGAGAACAATCCACAAAGATGAAAGTTTCTTTAGAAGGCTCTATCTTCAGACCTAGATGGTCTGCCATAAGCTTGGGTAAGATGCTAACTCCAGATCTTGTGTCACATAGGGCACGAGGGAACTCAACACCTTGGATGGAACATGGTATTGTGAACTTCCCTGGATCACTCTTCTTCTCCAGTGTTATCTTCTGCTTGAGGCTATCTCTGACTTGGTTAAACATCCTCCTGATGTCTTCTTCTGTCTCCTTGGTTTCTCTAAAGAACATCCACAATCTATGTGAAAAATAGGCTTCTTCAAAAGGTTTCTCTTTAGGTATTCTGAGGACTCTTTTTCTGAAGCTTGACAACTTCTTCTCATTAGCTTCTCTTTTATAGGGCTTAGGTATCTTCTCTTTCCCTTTTCTGAGAACTCTTCCATAAGTTTCCTTTTTTATCTCCATGGACTCAAAAATATCTGTGGGTCTCTCTTTTAGGGCTGCTGTAGGGTTTCTGGTGGTGTAATATCTCTCCCGAAAAGCGTCAACACGTGCACTGTCGATCTTAGGAAGCTGCACTTGGCGTTGGGGTACTGTTTATTGATCGATATTGGCTGGAGCGTGTCGGTCGATACTAGGGTCTTGGTGTCGGTCGATGACGGGGTCATCATGCCGATCGATGACAGGGATGGGCGGATGTGGGTGACGTGCTGCGAAGGCGGCGTGAGATATAATCTTGACGGAATTGCACTCGCGAGGGTTTTCATCTAAGTCCATCGATCGACACTCATCAAAGTCTATCGATCGACGTACTAAAGGCGATATCGATCGATGTTGAGCTGATGATATCGATCGATAGTAGTCGTAGGAAAACTCTCTTTCACTCTCATCATCAGATCTCTGAATCTCTTCTACTACCTTTTGCCAAAAGTCATCATCTAGGATGGCATTGATGTTCTGGTTGTGGGCAGACTCCTGCTTCTTGAGTGCTTCTCCTGTCTGAAATACTTAGGTCTCTAGCTTCTTCACATGGGTGCTGAGGGCATCTATCTTCGTGATGAAGGTGGTGTAGACAGAATCGATCTTTCCATTAAAGTTTACCTCGAGCTTCTGCTGACTCTCAAGTATCTTGTCTATCAACTCCTCTAGTTTAGTATCTTGGGTGGGTGGGTGTGGATTTGAGTAGAAGGCACTTCCATAGCTTCTGTTGTTGTTAGGGTTGCTGCTGCTGAAGTTGTTGGGCTTTTGGGAACTCTGGTTGAAGTTGCTTCGCTGGAATTTCTGTATCCTCCTTGGTTACCAGATCTCTGAAAATCAGCTCCACTAATCTAGTTGACATCTTCTTCAATAATGTCTGAATCTTCCACTGAACAGATCTGCTTGTTTAGGAGCTTCTGAATGTTGTCTAGCTGTGCTTGAACTTTATTGACATACTCCTTCCCAAGGGATGATGCGGTCTGCGTCACAGAGTTTCTTGTGCTGTTGCTGGAAGCCAAGTTATCAATTAGCTTGATAGCATTCTGAGGATTCCTGGTGGTGAAGTTGCCATCACTAGCTGTATCAAGGGCTCTCTTGAAATCTGGGCTGATGCCTCTATAGAAAGTGCAGAGCAGTTGCACTTTGTTGAATCCATGGTGTGGGTAGTCTCGCTGGTAGGACTTGAATCTGTTCCAAGTATCCTTGAATGACTCTTCAGGGGCTTGGGTGAATGTAGCAATTTTCTTCCTCCAGTCTTCAGCGTGTGAATCATCAAAGAAATTACGCAGGAAGGCGTGCTTGATGTCACTCCAGGTGGTAAGGGAACCTGGTGGTAGTTGTCTCAGCCACTGCAAAGCTTCTCCAGATAGAGAGTACTTGAAAAGCTTGCAGAAAAGATAGTCTTGAGGGACTCCTTTTGCTTTGACTAGGGTTACAAGATCCTCGAACCTCTCCAGATAGTCCATAGGATGCTCATGGGGCAAACCACAAAAAGGGATTTGTCCTACAAGTGTGTAGTACTACGGTTTGAGCTCAAAATCTGCTCTTTGAATAGCAGGAGGGAGGATGGCTGATCGGTTTGAATAGAACTGATCCGGACGGTTGTAATCAGCCAAAGTTCTGGTCTCTTCTACAGGTTGAATGATGCTTGTGGGTGCAGTTTCTTCTTCAGAAATGATCTCCTTCTGATCATTCAGCTTCTGACCTGCTGCATTTCGCAGGTGACCATCTTGATCACGCAGGTCTCAATTCTCATCGGGTATGAGAATCATACGCGCTACCATGTCTCGCCGATTAGTATCGATCGATGTAACGTGAGGTGTATCGATCGATGTCAAGTGAAGGGTATCGGTCGACGAACAGTGGTTGATGTCGATCGATAAGGTGGTGTTGGTGTCGGTCAATGAACGGTTATTGATCGTCGGTGGAAAGCGCGTATCGGTCGATATAGAGGTGTTGGTATCGATCGATGTGGAGCGTAGGTCTTTGCGGATGCTACGTTCCAGATTGTTGGGATCTTCTGAGTACAAAAGTTGCTTGTCCTTGTTGCTTCTAGTACTACTGGGCATGTACCTGAAAGAGACAAAAAGAAAAAGAAAAAAAAATTTGTGTCAAAAGATGGAAAATAAAAAGTAACAAATAACCTAGACTGAATCAGATTAAATCTAATAGTGATCTTAGTTCCCCGGCAACGGCGCCTAATTTGATATCACTCAAATGTTTAACCCTAAGGAGTGATTTACTTTCTCAAATAAGAGGTTCAATCGTAGTACTTATGGATCGAATCCACAAGGAACTAGAGTCACAAAAGATATAGTCCTAAGTGATTAAGCTAGGTTGAAAAGGTTTAAAACAATAAATAAAAGTTGGTAGCAATGGTAAGTTGCTAAGGAAAATAGGTTTTGGTTTTGAAAACAATGAAAGAAAGTAGTTAAATTCAAGGTTACTATTCAGAAAATCAGGATTATAAATCTATGGATGTCTTAACGAATTGCTTGCAAATATATGAGAACTTCAATCCTTAGACAAATCTATAGCTGTCGCTATTAGACTCGTCCATTGATCTGATTGCCAACAGTATCGATCGATGTTTCTATCGCAGTGTCGATCGATATATGTTTTGTCATCGATCGATGACCCTATAGGAGTATCGATCGATATAGCATCAGATCGAATTAAAACTGTGTTCACCCGAGAATTTCTATCAGACCGGCTGTCGCTCGTGCCTAATAGAGTCAGGGCTTAGCCAAATGATTTCAGGAAAATGACTATTAGATTAGTCACTCCATAATCATAACTCTAGGTAGCAAATCTAGAGTAAACATTAGGGTTCATTTGGATAATGAATATAACAACTCAACAATCCATAGTTGGGGCTAATCCCTCATAACTATTTGAACCCCAAATCTAACATATGAATCTACTCAGACATAGCCAAGAGATTCATAGCAAAAGAATAAGATGAAAAGAAAATACTTTTATTGCTTATGTAGAAATAGAAATACAAAACTTTCTTTTTAGATTTAATGATGTCTTTCTAGGGCTCATAGGCATAACTATAAATATGGAGTACGATTAGGTTAAAAACTCGTCAGGGGCAATCTTGTAATTTGGTGAGAACTTGGGCTTCAAGTCGGCCAAGTAAATCTTGCTCATCACGCTCTGTATCGATCGATGGTACATGGTGTACATCGATCGATGGAGTATCTCGACTTCAACTTCTACGGAATCGTCATCGATCGATTACACAAGGTGTGTATCGATCGATATGTGNTAATTTGGTGAGAACTTGGGCTTCAAGTCGGCCAAGTAAATCTTGCTCATCACGCTCTGTATCGATCGATGGTACATGGTGTACATCGATCGATGGAGTATCTCGACTTCAACTTCTACGGAATCGTCATCGATCGATTACACAAGGTGTGTATCGATCGATATGTGTCTCTCAATGTCGGATCTTCATAGTCATCTTGTAAAACTCTCCTTTAAGCTCCATAAGGCACCTAAATCATCACTTTACTACAAAATGCTCCTGAACCTGAAAACATACCTAATAGACTCCAAAACATAGATAATTATAATAAAAACATATAAATACCATGACCAAAAGCAGGTCAAAATCATGGTATATCACTAAGTCAAAAACATCCAATCATAAACACGTGATTGATTTTTCGATATACAAAGCGCACCTAGTCGGTTAAATAAAACCAGCAGTACGAAGAAACAAGAACATGAACTCCGATGGTTAAGTCTTCTCCCTGCTCCAATACTCTTGCTGGTAATTCGTCGAAAACCGATAAGTCAAAAGACGAAGAACGAGGAATAGACGGTTCCAAATCATCGATGAAACTAAGGTATGTCCGATTTGAAAATTTTATTAGACTTCTAATTTCTCGTAGGTAAGAAACGAAAACGTCTTGTAAACTGCCATGAAACCTAGAGAACTTAGAATTTATAGGATAGTCTAGCATGCTAAGTCGTAAGCAATTTTTGTCTATCTCGATTTGTTGTTCTCTAACCATTCACGCATAACTTGCAAACCGATCCAATCACTCGTACAACCGAGAAACGATCGCCACGCATTTGAACGTATTCATTTCCTAAAAGAAAGAAGGAGCTAGAGACGCTGACGTCGTCTTAAAACTGACTCGCTCCTAGAAATTTTCGTAAATCAGACATACTCCAAATCATCGCCAATCCACCACGGTCTTTAACCGACCCGGATTATCGATCACCCGAATCCTTCAAAAGGAAACTCCTCTTTTTTTCTTTTCGTCGAATATTTTCTCTCGCATCGAGAAAACGCTTTCTATAGAGCAAACTCTCGCCAAAACAAAAAGAAAAATATTCGGACAATGCGACGCCTCGTCAAAATCGTCCCAAAAGCAAACGGCAATCTAAGAACCGTCTAAACGCTAAAGACTGATCCAAACCGTCGGGGAAATAATCTCGAGGAATATACAGCATCTCTCGTCGCAATCACGCGGTTAGAAAATCTCTGCGAAACTTCAAAGTGAAACTCGATGATTTTCCGAAGTCATAAAGATCATCTTGAGCTTGATAAAACAAGTGTCGTATAAGAATCAAAAAATTATACGAGAAATCTTTAGGCATCGAAGCATTGATCTCATTTTCCGTCAAACCAAGTGAGTCACGGAATAATGTCAGGAACATTTGCGGCAAAAGAAAAATCGAGAACACAAAGCAGCAATAGAGAACACGTCCTCCCTTCTCGCCGACTGATCCTATTGCTGATCATGTGATTCATTCCGTCCGAGAAACCCGCTAAAACATTATGCGACTAGATCTCGGTGAAATAACTTTTTGTAAAACTCCGCGAGTGACTCCAAAAAAACTATCACCGAAGAATCAAAAACTAAGCGGAAAGGTTTCTTGAAAAATCTGTGGAAACATTATTAACCCAGTGCGCCGTGCCGATTTACTAAATTCATCGCCCGTTACTTACGCGAGAAATCCTTCGTATAGTCAGGATCATGTCATAACGAAGTAACTTTCAAAAATAAACGTAACAGGTTTTGCGAAAAGTACTTTCCCTATAGCGAAAACCAAGCTATACAATCCGGCGCTGAGCGACCAATCTAAACTTTGCTTCCTCGCGCCACTATCTGAAAGATATCACCCTTTAGCCCTTCGGCTCACGAGCATCCGCTCTCATTCCTCCCGATTACATCCTGGAATGAAACCGCCCCGCAAGCTACTCCGCACGAGCTCTGCATCGAGCTTCTTAGGCTCTGTCTCCCTCGAGTAAAAAAAAAAAGAAACAACTTCCATACAAAGGAAAGTTTATACGATTTTTTCGTCGTATAAATCAAATCTACAACGGAAAAACGTTTTCTGCAACCATGAGCATACTTGGCATATCAATCTCGACAAAAGCTACTTGACCCTTGTCCGATAAACACTTTGCTTCGATGACTGGGTCCAAGTCTACAAACCGACTCGACTTAATAGCACAAAGGTGTCATTGTCTAATCCCTTACCACCTACGTCCTTGGCTATGCGGTTGAATACAACCTTCACGCGAAGCCAAAACGATTAACGAACAATGTAAAACGCCCTTGGTTATACGGCTGAATACAACCTTCACGCCAAGCCAATACATTCAACGGATAATGCAAACTTGTCAAAAATCAGCTAAGTTCTGTATTCTCACGATTCACTCTATTTCCGAAGCAAGTTGCCTACCAAATCCGACGTGTAAGAAAACGCTCATAACAGAGCTCCTGAAGCCGTACGAATCTCGGAGGGTCAACACTTCACAAAGCACCGTAACGAAAAAGCTTTGTTTCGGGGAAACAACTTACGCGACCTCTCGGTCCTAATTGCTCTAGCACAAATCATAAAACTACTTAACATCCAAACACGAATGTATGTTTTAATTGCGAATATCCACAAACTAACCAAAGTGTTCCCACAAAGCGGGGTTAAGACAAAACCCCTGCAACACCGCGAAACATCTTCGAGCCCGCAAACGTTTCGAAGACGAAACGCGGCATATAAAATAATAACCAACTTTTGGCACTGCGAGACGTCGCAGACGCCCGGAGAATAGTTTTTCGACAAAAATACCTTCCTCGATAAAGTCATTTTCTTGGAAGACCTAACAGTCGGTCCGCGACTATAAAATACGCAAAACTTCTTAACATACATATCCTTCGCGAAGGTCCAAACTACGTAAATATCTATCACCTAAAAAACTTTGTTTCTGATCACAACAAACTCGCAACAGTCCTAAACAAACTTAAGTTATCTCGCAGAGATAGCTCTCGAACACCCGACACAACGGTAATAGCGCTTTAAAATAAATCTAAACTTTTGGTCAGCACTTCCGAGCAACTTAGAAATTGTTCCCGGTGAGATGCTCGGTTCCAACCAGACGAATCGTATAAGCCGAGAACCTATCGCGGATTCTAAATCGGTATGGAATCAGGTTAAAATCGCAACAGGCAAAACGAAAGCCGACTAGTCATCGCATAGCCTCAATCCGAAAGTAAACCTAGGTCTTGCCCTAAACCCAGCACAATGGTCTCTAACGTCTCAAGGCATGAATCGAGATCCTAAAGGCATGTCTCTTCGTCTATATCTAAACGCTCACTTGATTTACTAAACATCCTAAAACGAGCAAACGAATAAGGCGATCCACAAAGGAAAAGGAATGCGAGACGACAACTCGCGGACCTCCCTCAATATCAACTCATATTCTTCACGCTACATTCATACGAATAAAACGCAAACTGATGCCATCGACATCAATATGCTCGATAATTTCTACACGACACATAACTAGACTGTAAAGGTCTCACTGCGAAACAGGTCATACAAACCTTAACTCCAAACGAACTACGAAAGGCTTGATCCCTTCAATAGGGTACGTAGGCAGCCTTCACAAGGCGCAGCCCTAATCTTAAATGCATTCCGTTTCCTGGACAATGGAAAGATCACTCTCAACGGACCTTTCCAACCATTAATTCCGCCTAACTTAACTAAAACTGGCTAACCACTCGCACGAACCTTACGCTAGAAGCTCAAGATTCTAGCGAGCTGGGGGGCTAACTGTTGGTGTCAAAATCGGTCATGACAGAATCAATGGCTAAAAGTCTCCGCAAAAGTAAAAATAAAAATACATTTTATAAGACTCGAGAGATCGTTTTATAAAACTCGAGAAATCATTTTATAAAAGAAGATTTCGTTTTATAAAACTCGAGAGCTCATTTTATAAAACTCGAGAAATCGTTTTATAAAAGAAGTTTTTGTTTTATAAAAACTCGAGAGATCGTTTTATAAAACTCGAGAAATCGTTTTATAAATCTCGAGAAATCGAGGAATTGTTTTATAAAACTCAAGAAGCCGTTTTATAAAACTCGAGAAAGCATTTTATAAAACTCGAAGAATCGTTTTATAAAACTCGAGAAATCGTTTTATAAAACTCGAAGAATTGTTTTATAAAACTCGATAAATCATTTTATAAAACTTGAGAAATCGTTTTATAAATCCAAAGAGATTTCTTAACAAAGGAAATCCGCGGAAAACTCGGAAGATTGTTATCTCGGGAAAACAAAACAAACGTCGATTACACGATCGTTCGAGTTAAGCACAAAACCGCGAAAAACCAAAACCACCGTAAAACGCGAGCTAGTCTCGTCGCGACTAGCTCGCCCAACGGCGAGCTAGTCTCGTCCCGATTAGCTCGCCCAACGGCGAGCTAATCTCGTCCCGACTAGTTCGCCCAACGGCGAGCTAAGCCGGTCTCGTCCCAACTAGCTCGCCCAACGGCGAGCTATGCCAGCTGGCTTAGCTCGCCATTGGGAGAGCTGAACCAAGCGCCTAGCTCGCCTAAAAGGCGCTGACTTTGCCCCAAGGGCCTAGCTCGCCATACGGCGACCTAGCCAAGCTGAACTAGCTTGTCGTACGTCGAGCCGACCATCTCGAGCCTCGATCTCTCACATCCTTGATTCAAGGCATATGTCGTTCGACACGATCGTATTCCGAATCACGGTCGAAGTGTCTCCCGTTTCGTCTCGATCTGTCCTATCGTTCGAGTTTTACGATAAAAACGGTAAAGCTTTGTTTTCTCAAAGAGAACTTGAGGAAATCGTATAAAACGGCAACGGTTAAACGAAACACCGAATATTTCCTAAACTATACTATTTTTTCGAGATTTTTCGTAAAAATCGTACAAAACGCATTTTTAATAAAACCCCGAGTAAATTGTAGAAAACGGCAACGATTAATCGAAACACCGAACATTGCCTAACTTTACGATTAACTCAAGAAACTTATCTAAAAACGGCATCGTATCAGGAAACGATCTCGTCTAAAGTCGTAAAACGGATTTATCACAAAACGGCTCGGAAAGTCCTAAAACGCGATAAAAGCCATTTGCGACTTTAAACGAAGTCCAACCCAAAGATACGAAGACGTTTTGGCGATTTACTCGCAGAAAGAAGATAAATGTCAAACTTGAAGATAAATGTCAAGTTTGAGGATAAATAGAAGATTTTCGCGGGAAAAAAGGAAAGATCGAGGTAAATGGAAGATTCCTGATAAACTCGAATCTGGGCAGAACGGAAAGACTAAACCGCCTAGGAAGGGAGTATATAAGCAAGAGGCGTAGGGCAGAAGCAAAGGGACGAAAATCCAGAGCTCTCATCTGAGACTTTTACAACTTTTCTAGACTTAGAATTTTCCGCACTTAGAAACTTAGGCTTTTTTCTCAACAAGTTCGGTTTCTATGACTGGCGCTCAATTACTAGACGAACTCGCCCAGGCAGTTCGATCTCTGGTCCAGATCTATCAACTGAACTACGTTCGACTTGATCCTCGAAAGGGATACGTAGGCAGCCTTTCATAAGGTTCCGTCCGAAATCAATCAAATCCTTTTTCTTATCTTTTTCTGTGTTTTGTTATCGAGCTGCGATTCGATAAGGTTTAAGGTTTTTATCTTGATAACTCGCTGACGGCCCTGCGTCCAAAGCCTTTGTAAACCCTTGTAATGATCACAACGCTCTTACGCGAAATCGAAATAAGATCTACTTTTTCTTTAAATTCATTTTATTAAGTTTGGTTACTTGTCGTTGGCTTTCGCAGAGATCCGGTTCCTCTGGAAAATTAGGGTTTTCCTAAATTTCCTTATTTAACGAAAATCGACAGTAGGTGAATTTCGGTTCCCACAGATATCCCTGGTGTTCGCAGACAGATCAGTTAAGTTACCGGTGGGTATATTAGAGGATCTGCAGGTCAAGGTTGGCAATGCCTACATTCCAGCTGACTTTGTAGTTTTGGAGGTTGATGATGAGCAAAGAGATCCACTCATCCTAGGACGTCCTTTCCTCTGCACAGCTGGTGCGATCATTGATGTTATAAAAGGGAGAATTGACCTACATCTCGGAGACATAGCGATGAAATTCGAAATGAATTCATTGTTGAAGAAACCGATGATCAATGAACAGACCTACTAAGTTGAAGATGGCGATCAGGCATTAATTCCTCAAGAGGGAGTGATCGAGGAGATCTTAACCGATGATCCCTTGGAATTGGCGATGACGCGAGCTTCAACTGAGCACAATATAACGAGTGTTGACGCTGATGGGTATGAAACGATACTCGACAATGCCAAGAGCTTGGAGAAGCTAGTTTCCTTTCTAAGTCTGGGGGAGAAAGTAGGGAGCAGTCCAAACGATACAACCGCCTCAAAGCGAGCAACTGCATCGAGCAGTGTGGTGGACAACCCATGGAGCAAGCTGAAAGCTCCTAAGGTAGTTCTCAAATCCCTCCCAGCAAGGCACAAGTATGCAGTTCTTGGACCTAATATCACTTATCATGTCATAGTGAACTCTGAACTGAACAATGTGGAAACCACTAAGCTATTGTGCGAATTGAGAAAATATCGTAAGGCATTAGGTTACTCTCTAGCGGATATCTCTGGCATTTTACCCGATTTGTGCATGCATGGTATACATCTAGAAGATGAATCAATGACTTATGTAGAACATCAGAGGAGGCTTAACCCGAATCTAAAAGATGTTGTTAAGAAAGAGATAATGAAACTTCTAGAAGCTGGTGTAGTTTATGTGATTTCTGATAGCAAGTGGGTTAGCCATGTTCATGTGGTTCCTAAAAAAGGAGGAATAACTGTCATAACTAATGAAAAGAATGAACTGATCCCTACGAGAAATGTAACTGTACATCGCATATGCATTGATTTTTGTAAATGAAATGCTGCTACTCGCGAGGATCATTTTCTACTTCCTTTCATTGATAAAATGCTTGAGAGATTGGCTAACCACCCATACTATTGCTTTCTAGATGGTTATTCAGGTTTCTTTCAGATTCCCATCCATCCAGATGATCAGGAGAAGACGACGTTCACATGCCCATATGGAACATACGCATACAGAAGAATGCCTTTCGGGCTGTGCAATGCTCTAGCAACTTTCCAACGTTGCATGATGTCTATTTTTACTGATCTAATAGAAGACATCATGGAAGTTTTCATGGACGATTTCAGCGTCTATGGGAGCTCCTTTGATATCTGTTTGTCTAATCTGTGCAGGGTACTCAAGCAGTGTGAGGAGAAACACCTCGTTCTGAAATGGGAGAAATGCCACTTCATGGTCAGAGACGAGATTGTTCTAGGACATAAGATCTCAGAAAAGGGAATTGAAGTGGACAAGGCGAAAATTGAAGTGATTATGAGCTTGCAACCACCAACAACGGTCAAGGGAATCAGAAGTTTCTTGGGGCATGCCGGTTTCTACAGGAGGTTTATACAAGATTTCTCTAAGATTGGTCGACCACTCACAAGGCTGCTCTGCAAAGAAACTCAGTTAACCTTTGACAGTGATTGTTTGGCCGCCTTCCACACATTCAAGGGAGCCTTAGTCAATGCCCCGATCGTTCAACCTCCAGACTGAGACCTCCCTGTTGAAATAATGACGGATGAAAGTGATTTCGCAGTGGGAGCAGTCTTGGGGCAGAAAAAAGACAAGAAGTTGCATGTATCTACTATGCGAACAGGACATTGGATGAAGCTCAAAGCAGATACGTCACCACCAAAAAGGAGCTCCTAGCCATTGTCTTTGCTTTCGAGAAGTTTAGGTCTTATTTGGTGGGATCTAAGGTGATCGTTCATACAAATCACGCTGCTTTAAAATACATGCTGAACAAGAAAGATGCCAAACCACACCTTCTAAGATGGATCCTACAGCTTCAAGAGTTTGATCTCGAGATCAAGGACAAGAAGGGTATTGAAAATGGAGTCGTGGATCATCTATCCAGAATGCGAATCGATGAAGAGAATGCTCTTGATGAATGTTCTCCACGGGAGCACGTCTGTGCGATTGGTCTGTACGGCCAGAGCAACTTGACTACCGCTGAGGACGATTCCTCCGAGGAATCAGATCACTGCATTGCCGCGATCAAGAAACGATACTCTCATTTACCTTGGTTCGCAGAGATAGCCAATTTCCTGGCTGCTGAAAAAGAACCTGTTGAGTTCACTGGGAATGAGAGGAGAAAATTTCTCAGGGATGTAAAACATTACTTTTGGGATGAACCATTCCTTTACCAGAACTGCAAAGATGGAGTGTTCTGACGCTGTGTTCCAGAGGACGAGATACCTGGAATACTTTACCATTGCCATGGTTTCTCTTACGCTGGCCACTTTGCAAGATCCTCCAAGCCGGTTTCTGGTGGCCTACCATGTTCCAGGATGCCCATGCATTCATATCCAAGTGCAACTCATGCCAGAGACAAGGGAACATCAGAAAAAGGAATGAGATACCTCAGAATTTCATACTTGAGATTGAAGTGTTCGAGTGTTGGGGAATAGATTTCATGGGTCCGTTCCCACCCTTGTACAAAAACGAGTACATTCTCGTCGCAGTGGATTATATATCCAAGTGGGCCGAAGCGATTTCCAGCCCCACCAATGATGCACGTGTTGTGACCAAACTCTTCACGTCCATCATCTTTCCTCGATTTGGAGTACCTCGAGTAGTCATAACCGATGGAGGCACTCACTTCATCAACAAGATCTTCCAAGGCCTATTGAAGAAGAATGTTGTAAAATACAAGGTGGCTACAGCATACCACCCTCAAACAAGCGGTCAAGTGGAAGTTTCCAACAAGTAAATCAAGAGCATTCTGCAGAAGACTGTCGGAACAACCCGCAAGGACTGGTCCCTGAAACTCAATGATGCCTTATGGGCATACAGAACAGCTTACAAGACACCAATGGAGACCACTCCCTATCACCTTGTCTACGGCAAGGCGTGCCATCTTCTGGTTGAGCTTGAATACAAGGTGGCTTGGGCGGTCAAATTTCTGAATTTTGACATCAAATCAGCCAAGGAAAGATGCACCATTCAGATACATGAGCTGGAGGAAATCAGACACCTTGCCTATGAAAGCTCCAAGATTTATAAAGAGAAGACCAACGCTTATCACGATAAGAGGATAATCAGCAGAGACTTCAAGCCAAATGATCAAGTCTTGCTCTTTAATTCCAGACTGAAGCTGTTCCTTGGAAAACTGAAGTTCAGATGGTCCGGGCAATTCACCATCAAGGAGGTTCGACCTTATGGAGCTATTGTGTTGCTGGACACAAATGGAGGGGAATTCATTGTCAACGGTCAGCGCATGAAGCCTTACCTAGCTGACACAACAATCGCTGAAGGAGAAGAGATTCCCCTGAGCGACCCCTCCTCAGCCTGATCGGCCAACAAAGTCAAGCTAGTGACTTTAACCAAGCGCTTGGTGGGAGAAACCCACTGGTAAGTGTAAATAATTGCTTTTCTCTCGTTTTCAATATTCCAGAAATTTATTTTCAGGTACTTAATGAGAAAATCTGAGATTCATCACCCGGAACAATCAATATACTTGCTCCCTACCCAGAGCAATCAAGGCGCTTGATCCCACGTAAGTATCTCGGAACCAAAAAAAAAAATAAATAAATAAAAAAAGGGAGAGGGAACGGTTAGGGTTTACCTTTATAAGGATAACCTAATCACCACTTCGCCACATTCTCTCTTCTCACGCCGTACATTTCTCAAGAGAAATAAGAACCCTAAGACTCAATTTTCTTCTTCCTCGATCTCTTCGCGATCTCTGAGGCTAATCATCCACCTATTGAGTTTTATTTTTGCAGTTCTGTTCCTCCACTCGCAAGGTAAGCGACTCTCAACCCCCCCCCCCCCCCCACACACACACATGTGATTCGCAGTTTGGGATTTCTTCCCCTGAAATGTCTAGATCAATTTGTGTGGCTTGTAGCTTGAATAAGATCATTCCTTGTACTTAATAGAAACGAAATTAGGGAAGAAATGGTTTGATTGTAAGCGATTCTAATTCTCGCATTTGAGGGTTGCTATTTGATTTCTCTACACTCGATAGATCTTGATTTAGCCCCACTATCAGTCGATCATGATCTCTTTTTTTGCTGTTACGATTGTTTGAGAAACTGAACTTATTAGGGTTGAGAGCTGTTTCGCTTTGATTTGTTGGGATTGTGATGAACCGGGTTTGTAGTTTGAGTTATGACTGAGCATTTCAAAGCTTCATCTTATCGTTCCATTCTCTTCTTAGTAACTCACGAATTGAACTGATACAAGGGTCTTATAACTATTGCAGATGCCTCCACGGATGAAGATGAAGTCGGTCAAAACCTCCAAGGTAACCCGTGCGAATTACGACCCACCACCAAACCCAACCGCTACATTTTCCTATCCTTGGCCGCGTGAGCACCAAGGAGAGCCTCTCAACCTTGAAGATCCTTATATGTTCGACTTCAACTGTGAAGGTTGGGATAAGGAATCTGCGGCTCGATACAACCAGATCCTTAGCGCTGAAATCCTCCCAACATATTTTGGTGATAAGACAACACTGGCGGATCTGGGAGTGGATACCGATGTGTCCGACACACTTAATGCCATGGAGATTGCTTCCCTCTGTTTTTCACCACACGAGCTATACCCCGACCATGTAAGGCAAGCGCTCGCTACAGCTCAGGTCGTGTATGAAGACCCATCAGTTCCAACCTATGAGAACTGCTCCTTCACCTTCATGTCCGATGGGAAATTCTGCTTATTTTCCCTCGACAAGCTGAACGACCTCTACGAGATACCAGAAGACCCCAAGGAAGTGGCAGTCGAGAAGAAGTTCAATCCTTCTAATGACTTCTCGGACCTCATCGCTAATGGCACCTTCGTGTCACGCAGGGCCTAGCAGTCCCACATCAGAAACCTTACGTTGAGGATCATTGCCAAGATGATCTCTTACATGCTGTTCGCTAAGGTGTCCACCTCCAAGGTGACAAATGGAGAGCTCCAGATACTATACTCAGGCATCGAGGACGAACTCCGCAGAGACAGAGCAGTGCCACTCCAACCAGTGCGCAGAAACCCAGGCTTTCATCTTATCGAGATTTTCTCCACGCGGGGAGATTGTTTGATGAGATTGGACAGCAAGAAGGATCTCTGCGGCAGTCTGCTCACTCCCCTATTCAAGTTCTTTGGCATCAACCTCAGTAACTATGACTGCAACACCGAGTTCGAGTATGTCGACGTTGCCTATCTGATTGAGTGAAACATTCTCCGTGATGAGAACAATTACCAATTCACAAACAGGGAAGGAACTGTTCTGTACTGCAAGCTACCTCAGCCTGATCTCACCAACTTCACAACTAGCGAGAACATTCATTTCTTTCCTGCTCTGGAGTTCCTCTGCCGTGATCCGCGAGCAGCACCTTCTGATGAAGACATGGACGATGCTGTGGAGGACGTGACCCCGGAGTTGGGAATCTAGTACGATCTCGATGACGCAGAGGTGGAGGCTGACAGCACAATCTACGCCGGTGGGTAGTTCACTCCCACCGCAAGAATAACAGCCTCATGAAGAGGATCCTCAGGAACATCATGGGCGGTTGCTTTGGAGGACAGTCTACGAAGACACCAGAGCCGGAACAGGAGCAGATGCCACAGCACAGCCACCGTCCAGGCAAGGAACCCGCGACCTCAGCTGCTACCAATGGAAGGCTTCCCCGGAACAGGAAGCGCGGAGGTCGCTCAGAGAGCGACGACTCAGCCTGATACACCCACCCAATCTACTCCACTGTCTTATAATTTTTTATTTTATCTCTTTTTATTTATTGTGTATTTGAGCCTTCGGCTACTTGATTTCACTCCAGGGATGGTGTGAATTAAGTCTGGGGGGGGGAATGTTGTGTGCTACTAATCTTTTCTGGTTTCTTGTGTTTTCAACGAGTCAGTTTTATCGAGTCCAAAACTTTTGTGGGAATTAGGACCCTGTTTTATGATGATCGTTTAACCACCTCGTGCTCTAACTTTCTTATTCAGTGACCTTAACAGAGACAAATGACCCACACTCGGACCTGGAACACTTCTGAATTATCTCATTTGAATCTCCAGAAGTTCCTACCTGAACAGGTTACACTGGGTAGACTTAACTCCACCTTACTTGAACCTAATTTTTACTATAATTCCTCTTGTTATGAGCATTAGATTAGGGAAACGAGATTACACTCAGGACTTCTTAAATTCTTTCCATCCATCTTGCTGATCTTGAGTGGATAGCTCATTTTTAGCTAGTTCCCACCCTGAACCTTTGGACCATTGTTCCGACCTCATGCATTCTGTTCTTAAGTTTCATATGTGCAGATATGTGCAAAAGGGCCGGAGAGGAAAGGATCAACACAGCTCTCACTCGTTTTTCTCTCAGACTACCTTCCAGTAGGAAGAGAGCCGTCAGAAGGAGTGATCCGTAGGGAAGAGAGCAGTCAGAAGGAGTGATCCGAGCAGAAAAGACGAAATGGTGAAAGAAGTGCTAAAGTCAGAACCAGCAGGGGCACACCATATGTAACTACCTCCTTCTCGTCATCATCATCATCTGAACTCATCATTCCGTCATTCAGTTAAAAACAATATATATATATATATATATATATATATATATATATATATATATATATATATATATATATATATATATATATGGGAAAATTGTCATTTAAATCACAAACTTTCAAATTTGGTTGAAATAAAGCACCAACTTTCTCATAAGCCAAAAAAAATACTCAACTTTTGTTGACAAGCCATTTTAGTCACAAACTTTCGTTGACCATACCAATTTAGTCATACGCCAGTCAACAGTTATAGTTGACTAACGGTATGCCTAAAATGGATTTTAAAGTTGATGTTTTTTTTGGCACAAATATAAATCAACAATTTTTCAAAATATTGGCTTTTAAATATTGAAATTTTAATAACTATAACAGTAATAAATAAAATTGTAAATAAAAAATAAATTCCATTCAAAAATAGAAACATAACTCAATGTAAAATTATTAATTAACATATCCTTAATTGAGTATTTTAGTGAAAAAAATCATTATGATTTTTTTTAATTATTTACAGTTAATGTTTAAAAACTATTTGTATATTCCTACACGGATTATGTGTTATAATTTTACTATCAAAAATTTATTAGTAAAATATTACTTCATTTCTTGATTTTTTAAACAATATGAGTTATCGGATAACAAAAAGAGTTATCTATTTTGGTGAAACTTTTTTTTTTTTAAATGCAGAAAACCTCTTGTAAACATTTTATAGAAAATATATAGATTTGTTTGAAGATCTTTATTATAAACTTAAAGAATCATGAATAATTCGTTAATCGATAGCGTTTTTCATTTAAGAAACAAGAGTTGAATTAATATTTCATCAACAAACTTTTGAAAATAAAATTCTAAAACATAATTCAAATAAAATTACATTTATATTTACAAAATTTAATCGTAAATAATTAAAATATTCTTATCATTTTATAACCAAGATACTCAGTTAATGTATGCTAACTAATTATTTTACATTGAGTTTTATTTATATTTTTATTAGATTTTTTATTTATAATTTTATTTATTAGTGCTTCAGTTATAAAAATATTTAAAATATTTAAAATATATCCAATATTGTACAAAAAATATTGATTTATATTTGTGACAAAAAAAACATCAACTTTGAAAGTCATTTTAGGCCTACCGTTAGTCAACTATAACTGTTGACTAACGATATGCCTAAATTGGTATGGTCGAAGAAAGTTTGTGATTAAAATGGCTTGTCAACAAAAGATGAGTGTTTTTTTGGCTTATGAGAAAGTTGGTGCTTTATTTCAACCAAATTGGAAAGTTGGTGATTTAAATGACAATTTTCCCATATATATATATATATATATATATATATTTTTCAGTATTGTTTAAGTCTCAAGAGTTTTAAAAGATGATAAGAAGGAGAAGAACGAAAAGGAAAATAGTGCCCTGGTTGACTGGTGAGTAAACAGCTGAAGTAAAAGTGGAACAGTGTGAAGAAGGGTGATCTGAAAGGAGAGCAATCTGTCAAAGAAAAGAGGAGCTAGAAGTGACTGCTCTGCAGAGAAAACGAGTGGGTTCTGTGGAGACCAATGGATCCCTCCTCTCTTGCAATTTTGCGCGATAGCCTGCATCCTCTACAATGTCATGGTAAACCCTAAACACTTTTTAGCTCCACTTTAAACACTGAAATTAGCTCGCTCTACACCTAGCCCGTCTACCCTAAATAGTGCTCATGATGAGAGGCTCACGCCACCCTTAATGAATGTATGGAGTTTGGTCTTGGTAGTGTACCTTTTCAGGTTGGAGATGTAGAGTATGGAGCCGATCTTTGAACAACGATCAGTGAGGATTCTGAGAAGAGTGTGTGGTCCTAGTTGAATTTTTCATGGTTCAGAGATTTGTGGTAAGAGTATGGTTGTTGAAAACACGAGAGTTCCCACTCCTTCAAACCTTTCTCCCTGTTCTGGATACTTGTCATTGTTCGAGGACAAACAAGGATCTAAGTTTGGGGGAACTGATATATAGTGTTTTAAGCACTATTTTATATATGTTTACTAACTGGTTTTCAGTGTTTTATTGAGTCAGACTAGTTGTTTTGAAGCCAGTTCAGGTCATCTGGAGGGCTATGGAGCTGAAGGAAGGTGCATGAAGAAAGATGTAAGAATAAGGGTCTTGTCACACGGAGCAATCATAAGGAGCAGTCAGATGCTTGCTCCCTAGCTCGAGAAATCCATGCGGAGAAGTCTGAAGACTGCTCCCGATATTTATGGAAACTTTAGTATCTTTTAAAGAAGAACCCTAGTCTCTTTCCCTCTCTGGAATCCGAGGGCGCCTCCTTATAAAAGGTTCTCTTTAATTGTTTTCTTTTTCTTACGCTAGTTTTTGCAAGAGACGTAGACATATTTGGCGATTTGCTATTGTAAGGGAAACGGCTACTCTTCTCGACAAGAAAGATCATCACGAACCCTATCTATTTCTCTTTAGGATTTTATGCAGTATCATTCAGTTATTATGTCCTTGTCATCTTGTTCCATGGCTGAGTAGTCGCTGGCTTGTCTAGGTTTCTAGGATGTTAGTCGCTTGAGCTAAACATAGATAAGAAATCATATTGTATCTTCATTCATCTAGTTCTTAATGCTTGCTGTAACATGATCACTTATCATTAATTCTAGGGTTGTTCTACTCATTAACCTTGTAGTGGATAACTTGATTGTTGGGTGAATGAGTCTAGCATCTCCAGTCAGTGAGAGCAGATACTGAGGTACTAGATGAACCTATTGGACTTGACCTATATTGCTTGTTATCGGATCTGAGCCCAATCGAGAGTTAAGGTGTTCAGACCGATCAGCAAAGGGAGCAGTACCACGACAGTGGGCTGTTCTACATGTGTGCTCCTAGTTCAAAATTGTGCTATTTTGTGCTTGACTAATTGTTTGGCTCAGCTTTAACATCCGATGAGAAACCCTAGACCAGCTCTTTTAAATCTTGAATTCACAATTTGCAATTGTTATTTTATTTGCTTGCTACAAACCAATCTAGAATTACCTTGAGTTTTAGCTTGGTAGAAAACTAATAGAATTAAAGTGTAAACTGGTCCTCTGGATTGAATCATAAATACTACAATTATCACTGTTAACTTGACACTAGGAAAGGTTCAGTTTTAGTGTATCACTAACAATCGTTTTAAATTCCTTATGAACGGAATTATTTTCAATATATTAAAATGCATGTGTGTCTTATTGGTTAAAGTTAGAGTCAAAATCTGTTACATTATATCTAAGGCTGCGGATATGAAAGTTGTAACGTACAGTCTTTTACAATAACAATAACAAATCACAACTACCCTAATTTTTTCCTCTGGCGGCGATAACCATCGCGACAAGGAGACCCACGGAAATTCCGACTCATCCAGCTTAGATCTACACACTCTTCAGTGACAGATCACGTCGGGAGACCAGCCTAAACCTTTGTTGGCTGGTGGTGTGTGTGTTATTCTCACAGAGATCGATCCTTGTCGATTTCTTGTTCTTCACGGGAACTGCTTCTCTTCTAAGCGATCATTGTCGCTTACTGGCTGCCGTGATCGAAAGAAGGGACATATAAGCGATCATTTGTGGGAACCGAAATCCACCTACTGTCAAATAATCGTAAAAAAGGAAACTTCGGGAAAACCCTAAGTTTCCAGAGGAACTGGCTATCTGCAGAACCGCACAACGAAGATTAAGATAACAAGAAACTTAGAATTATTAAAAGAATAAACGAAAATCGAGAGCAAAGAGGTTCTTATTCCGAATCTGCGTAGAGCTGGTACAAACAGAGTACCCGAAAACTTAAGAACGAAAAACCCTAATTGAGACGCAGCTCGCTAACAGAAAAACGGAAATATTCCTAAATGCTAGTTTTGGTGGTGAGAGCTCTGAATTTCGTATCTATTGCTTCTGCCCGAGACCTCCTATTTACATACTCCTCGCCTTGGCCATCTGGTCTTTCCATTTCGCCCAGATTTGACTAAATCGGGAATTTTCCACTTTTCTCGATCCTTCCTTTTCTTCCGCGGAAATCTTCTATTTTTCTTCAAACCTTCCTTTTATCTTCAAACTTGACTTTTATTTTCCTCCTGGGAGTAAACCGTCAAAACGTTATCAAATCTGCGGGTTAGATTCCGTTAAGATCGCGAGATGGGTTTTTTATCGCGTTTTAGACCCTTTCGGGCTATTTTTTCGATAAATCCGTTTTCCGACTCTTTACGGGATCGTTTCCTGATCTGACGTCGTTTTTAATAAATTCCTCGAGCTAATCGTAAGGTTTTACGATTTACTCGACTTTTTAATTAAAAACGCGTTTTTTACGATTTACTCGACGTTTTTATTAAAAACGCGTTTTTATGATTTTGACGAGAAATCTCGAATAAATCGTATGTTTTAGGCAATGTGCGGTGTTTCGTTAACCGTCGCCGTTTTATACGATTTCTTCGAGTTCTTTATCGAGAAAGCAAAGTTTTACGGTTTTTATCGTAAAACTCGAACGATAGGTCGGATCGAGATGGAACGGGAGATGTTTCGGTCGTGGTTCAGAATGCGACCTTGTCGAGACGTAAGTTTCAAATCGGGAATGCGGGAGAACGAGGCTCGGGACATCCAGGAAGTTTCTAGTTCGCCCATTGGCGAACTAAGCCGGGCCGGCTTAGTTCGCCAATGGGCGAACTAGTCGAGCATCTCCTAGTTCGCCCATTGGCGAACTAAGCCGGGTCAGCTTCGTTTGCCAATGGGCGAACTAGTTGAGCATCTCCTAGTTCGCCCATTGGCGAACTAAGCCGGGCCAGCTTAGTTCGCCAATGGGCGAACTAGTCGAGTGTCTCCTTGTTCGCGTTTTACGGCTTTTTCGGTTTCTTGCGGTTTCGTAAAACGATTCTCGAGTTTTATAAAACGATCTTCGGGTTTTATAAAACAGCTTCTCGAGTTTTATAAAATGTCTTTTCGAGTTTGATAAAACGGCTTCTCGAGTTTTATAAAACGATTCTCG
Source organism: Eruca vesicaria subsp. sativa (assembly GCA_932364175.1). Classification (NCBI taxonomy): domain Eukaryota; kingdom Viridiplantae; phylum Streptophyta; class Magnoliopsida; order Brassicales; family Brassicaceae; genus Eruca; species Eruca vesicaria. The sequence goes on along the minus strand of CAKOAT010187377.1, from coordinate 64,563 downwards.
AGTTTTATAAAATGATTTCTCGAGTTTTATAAAACGATCTTTGGGTTTTATAAAACGGCTTCTCTAGTTTTATAAAACGGCTTTTCGATTTTTATAAAAAGGTCTGCGGGTTTTATAAATGACTTTGAGTTTTATAAAACGACTCTTCGGGTTTTATAAAACTATTCCTTTTGTATTTTCGTGGGGAGTTTTGGCTATTAATTCCGTCGTACCGATTTTGACCCCAACAGTTAGCCACCCAGCTCGTAAGAATCGTGAGGTTCTTGCGAGTGGATTAAGCTCGTTTGGCTCGTTTGGTAGAATTAGGCGGAACTTTAATGGCCAAAAGTCCAAAGGTGAATAGTAAAATCCTTTCCTATAAGTATATGGAGTGAGTTTTATAAGTTTTTCATTCACTCCTCCATAACTTGCTCAAGTTTTTTAGGAAGGCTTCTCTCTACTTTTTCCTTTAGATCCTTTTTCTTTCGACTATCCAACATGTCTTTTGGACGGAAAGTTTCAGATTATGCTCATGCATCAATCTTTGACCCGAGCGACCTTGTTATTTCCAGCGGCTGTCCTCTTCCCGAGCCGGTCTTTCAACGCTTCTATACGACCGAGGAAGAGTTTGCAGACTATAATTTAGCCGCGAGTGCCGCGGAGATGCCGCCTGCTACATTCTGGGTTCCGAAGAAAAATAAACTTCGGAAGAGAACAGTTGGCATGAGCGCGAGTACTGTTGGTTCTCTCAATTATTTGAGAAATACCTATGCGATCCCTGAGTCGGTTCAGTTTTGCATCCCTGTCCAGGGTCAGGGTGCCGAGGATCCGTCTCCGGGATATTTTACGTGCTACGAAGCCTTTCTGTTTACCTGCCAGCTATGGTTCCCTATTCCTCGAGCCATTTTCGAATTCTTGGACAGGTTTGGAGTGCCGTTCGGCCAACTTCCCCCTAGTGGCTTACAGCACCTTATCGGGATTCTGGTGTTGGGATACGAACGCGGAATGTCCCTTGATGCGGACTATCTTTTTTCTATGTTGACATTCAAGGGAAGAAAGGATGGTTTTTACTTAGCCCCCCGTCGGGACATGATGGTTGTTGGCGGACTTGCCTCGAATGATCACGATTGGATTCACCGATTCTTTTATGTCAAAATTCACGGCGCATCGGTGGAGGAGAGTTGTATTCCTTTGATTAGGACTGCGCGGACGTCAAACGGTATTCCATCACGTGATTCCCATATCTAGATAGATATAGGTTTTAACTTTTTTGTCTGTTTCGCAGTGCCTACCCTTCCGGCGCCGATGCTTGAGGATTTTCCGAAGGTTATGAATCTTCTACGTGGCGGCCCGCTTTATTGGGGGTATTTTTCTCTGAAAAGGATCCGTCGTGCCGTCGCATATTATTCGTCCGGTTTTTCTTGTGACGGTCATGCTGATTTTAAGGCGGGCGATGATGCAGAGGAGAGGGAAATATCTAGATCTCCGCAGGATAGAGAGGTTCCGATTAATCGCAGTCGGGCATCTGACGAAGATATCAATATCGAGGATCTTATTGATTTTTCGCCTTCCGAATATGATCCGGCCGAGACGTCATCCCGAGGACCTGCTGACACACCGTTTGCGAAAGCGTCGAGACTTTTCAACAAGGTTTGCCTATTCTTTATTATTATTATGTACATACGTTTTACGAAGGGTGCTTGTTCCGTTTCGCAGGGTCTTCGCTTTATGAGAGAAGCGGTGAGCGCGAATAGTGCGGAACTTCGCAGGGCCGAATCCAGGATTACAGCAGCAGAGGCGGAGGCCGTTCGTATCAGAGGGGAGATCGATGTCAATTTCTCTCGTGCCCAGGATTGGCTGCATCGGAGGCCGCTCGTGTGGGAGAAGAGTATGAAGCTGAATCTCGTCGGAGCTTAGAACTTTCTGACACGATGGCTCGCCGCGCTCGTAGGGCAGGCAAAAGAGAGGTTGCTGCGGAGTTGATGGCTCGGCGCGAACGGTTCCTGCCTCTTTATGCGGAACTTGAAAATGCGCAAAGAGCGAATGGCAATTTCCGCGAGTGTCGGGGCGTAGTTTGGGGTTGGCATCTTACCCAGGATTCGGACTATTCGTACGAGGCGGCGATTGCGAAGCAGAAGAAGCGTCTAGCTAAGAGAGAGAAGAAAAAGAATGAATCCGCCAATCCTGGGAAGCATATGTGGGATCAGTGGGATCCTACTGTGGTGTCGCCGGATTCGGTCGAAGTTGGACCTGGGATCCCGGACGTGGACGGCGAGGTCGACCAATCTGCGTTTGATGACTTTGATGTGTGATGCTATTAGTTTTCGATTCTGTTGTTATTTTTCCGAGACTGGCCGTTGGTGGCTTTGAATCCCTACCGCTGGGCGGTGTGTACTCGAAAACTTTCTTAATAAAAATATTTTCTAAGTATGAAATTCGTGTTTTGTGTTAGATGTAGAGGGAAGAATACGAGTTGTCATCTCGTATCTAACTCTTTGGTGTAAATCGTCCGATTCGTTAACTCGGGAGATTTTGATTTTCGCGAGTGTTTAGATGTGGGCGAAGAGACAGGCCTTTAGGATCTCGCTTCATGCCTTGAGACGTTAGCGACCAGTGTGCTGGGTTTAGGGCAAGACCTAGGTTTACTTTCGGATTGGGGCTGTGCGATGACTAGTCGGCTTTCGTTTTGCCCGTTGAGATTTTAACTTGATTCCATACCGATTTAGAATCTGCGATAGGTTCTCGGCTTATATGATTCGTCTGGTTGGAACTGAGCATCTCACCGGGAACAATTTCTAAGTTTCCCGGAAGTGCTGACCAAAAGTTTGAATTTCTTTTATATCACGCTATTGTATCCTCGTCGGATGTATGCGGACCGATAGGTCGGTGCGTTTGTTTAGGACGGCTAGCGTGCTCGACGGGGCCAATCGCCGAGCGTTCGTGTTTTTATAGTCGCGGACGGACTTTGGATAAATATTTTTCTTTTAGAGTTTAGGCGACGTCTCGCCAGTTCTTTCCGAAAATATTTTGATATGCGAATTTTTATAAAAACGATTAAGTAATTGTTACTGCAGAAGCGATTTTCCGGATTTGCATTTTTCGATAGTAGCAGAGACATTCTAACTTTGTCTTTATTAAAAATTTCGAAAATTTTCGATTACAAAGCTAAAAGAAATTTTGTAAAAAAATTTGGGAGTATACGAATACTCGTATACTCACCCACTCCCCCCCCCCTTTTGGAATGGGGGATAGCTGAATTCGTCTTTTAGGCGACCTGCCTACGTATTCCTTTCGGAAATCAAGCCATCTCGTAGTTCTGATTGTTTGCGCGAGTGTGCTTACTCGGCTGTCGCAGACTTCTCGATCGCTTCAGTCGCGGGATCGATGTCTTTGTCCGGAATTGTCTCCTCCGGTCGGGTGGAAGCGATGGGTGCGGAAACTTCTGGTTTCTCGGCCGTTGCTTGCTTTGGGTCGTCTTCTGCGGGCGGTGGTGTGACCTTTGCCCGCTTCGGTTTAACGATCGCGACCGCCAATTGCCTTAGCTTGTGTTCGGCCAGGAAGCAGGATCGCGATTGTCTTTGGCATCCCCAAATTACTGCGACTCCCGTAGGCGTTGGGAATTTGATGCCTAAGTGATACGTGGACAGAACCGCCTTCATGGAATTTATCCAAGGCGTGCCCATAATCACGTTGTAGATAGCCGGGAAATCGACTACCGCGAAGTTAACGATTTTCGTCACTTCTTTTGCGGCGACCGGTAGTCGGATTGATCCCAGGGTCATTGACGTTTCGCCGGAGAAACTAGTCAACGGTT
>CAKOAT010187377.1:20639-60172 GCA_932364175.1 Eruca vesicaria subsp. sativa | reverse complement strand
GATTTCCTTAACGCGTCGATGGCGGCTTTGTCGCTGATTCCGCTGACCCTAGCCATGACGAGTTTGAATCTGCTCATAAAATCGCGGAGAGATTCGTCCTCCATCTGCACCAAACTCCAGAGGTCGGCGTCGGAGGTTTCCGGGTTAATGAACATCGAGTACTGCTTCAGGAATTCCGAAGCCAGTCGACGGAAACTTCCGATTGAATTTCACCTAAGTTTGGCGAACCATTCGAGCGCGGCTCCTTCTAGGTTTTTGACGAAGAGACGGCACTAGCCTGCATCTTTTTCGTGATCCTTGAGCTTGGCTCGTCCCATAGTAATCTGGAACGCTTGCAGGTGCGCTTTGGGATCGGACGTCCCGTCGTAAGTCGGCACCTTAAGCTTTCCGGGATCGGGCAGTTTGATATCGGTGATGCGGGCCGTGAAGGGAATTTTCCAAGACTCGTACAGTAGCCGATCGATCTCGGGTGCGGCGCTGGTAGCGTGGTGAATCTGGGATTTCACCGCTTTTACCGCTGCGGTCGTTTTGGTGATGTACTCGCGGAGATCACGCATCTCGGTCAGGCCGCCAGCAGTTTTCCGACCTTGTCGGCGTTTGCTGCGAGTGACCGGAGATCGTTCCTTGGCGGTTTTTGCGTATCGCGCGAAGTCGAGTTCCCCTTCGTCTCCAGTTTACGAACGTTCGGGAGAAGACTCCGGCAGAGGACTTCGAGTCTTTCTTCTCCTAGGAAGGACGTCAGCGTCTTCGTCTGTCGAATCGGCCTGGTCGCTAGTCTCCAGGTTAACCCGTTCTATACTGTCACCCTCAGTCTCCTGTTTGTGAGTAGGAGGTTTTTCCGATTCGTTCAGCGTTGCGTCAGGATTGTCTTTTTCGGAATCTTTTTCCGGTAAGTTACCCTGCTCGGTTCTGGGATGATCCGTAGGAGCGCCAAAGTCCAGCCTTCTTCCGCGGATCTTAGTAGTTCCGCGGGGGCGAATTGCTCGGGTTTTCCCGGTTAGGGTTTCTACCCGTTTCGCGAGCGAACCGATGAGCTTTTCCTGCTCTTCCGATTTTTTGTTAAACTCGGAAAGCATCTTCTCGAGGGTCTCGGCGTTAGCGTTTATAGCGTTGGCCGCAGACGCTCCTTGTGGTGGTGTTGTTTCAACGTTATCGCGTTCGTCGCGAGTTTGGTTGTCACCAGTCATCGTTTCTTCGTTGGACATGTTGCGGCTTCGGTGTAAGATAGATCCGACCCCCCCCCTCCTTCTAGCGCCAAACTGTGGGAACTGAAATCCACCTACTGTCAAAGGAACCGGCTATCTGCAGAACCGCACAACGAAGATTAAGATAACAAGAAACTTAGAATTATTAAAAGAATAAACGAAAATCCAGAGCAAAGAGGTTCTTATTCCGAATCTGCGTAGAGCTGGTACAAAGAGAGTAGCCAAAAACTTAAGAACGAAAAACCCTAATTGAGACGCAGCTCGCTAACAGAAAAACGGAAATATTCCTAAATGCTAGTTTTGGTGGTGAGAGCTCTGAATTTTGTATCTATTGCTTCTGCCCGAGACCTCCTATTTATATACTCCTCGCCTTGGCCATCTGGTCTTTCCATTTCACCCAGATTTGACTAAATCGGGAATTTTCCACTTTTCTCGATCCTTCCTTTTCTTCCGCGGAAATCTTCTATTTTTCTTCAAACCTTCCTTTTATCTTCAAACTTGACTTTTATTTTCCTCCTGCGAGTAAACCGTCAAAACGTTATCAAATCTGCGGGTTAGATTCCGTTAAGATCGCGAGATGGGTTTTTTATCGCATTTTAGACCCTTTCGGGCCGTTTTTGCGATAAATCCGTTTTCCGACTCTTTACGGGATCGTTTCCTGATCTGACGTCGTTTTTAATAAATTCCTCGAGCTAATCGTAAGGTTTTACGATTTACTCGACTTTTTAATTAAAAACGCGTTTTTTACGATTTACTCGACGGTTTTATTAAAAACGCGTTTTTAATGATTTTGACGAGAAATCTCGAATAAATCGTATGTTTTAGGCAATGTTCGGTGTTTCGTTAACCGTCGCCGTTTTATACGATTTCTTCGAGTTCTTTATCGAGAAAGCAAAGTTTTACGGTTTTTATCGTAAAACTCGAACGATAGGTCGGATCGAGATGGAACGGGAGATGTTTCGGCCGTGGTTCAGAATGCGACCGTGTCGAAAGACGTAAGTTTCGAATCGGGAATGCGGGAGAACGAGGCTCGGGACGTCCAGGAAGTTTCTAGTTCGCCCATAGGTGAACTAAGCCGGCTCGGCTTAGTTCGCCCGTGGGCGAACTAGTCGTGACTAGTTCGCGTTTTACGGCTTTTTCTGTTTTTTGCGGTTTCGTAAAACGATTCTCGAGTTTTATAAAACGATCTTCGGGTTTTATAAAACGGCTTCTCGAGTTTTATAAAATGTCTTTTCGAGTTTTATAAAACGGCTTCTCGAGTTTTATAAAACGGCTTTTCGAGTTTTATAAAACGGTCTGCGGGTTTTATAAATGACTTTGAGTTTTATAAAACGACTCTTCGGGTTTTATAAAACTATTCCTTTTGTATTTTCGCGGGGAGTTTTGGCTATTAATTCCGTCGTACCGATTTTGACCCCAACATCATTGTCACTTACTGGTTACTTTCGGCCGGTCCTTACTTGTTTGAATCTCCAAGTCATCTAGAATCATATATCTTTTGATTTGAAGATTAGTCTCTATAGTGATCAACCTATCACTACCAGGATCATCACAGTGACATCTATCTTTATAGACCATTGTCTTTCGAGATCTGTTTGCTGTGGATACTAAGGAAAAACTAATAGTACATGGGGTCATCGTATCGTTCTCGATCTGATCATATGACAGATACTAAAGGAAAAGGAATCCTTTCTAAGGATGATGATTGTTGGATCCAATTTCAGCACCTAATAAAGTAGGCCCAAACCCATATAGGATCATCACGAGCTCGACATCGAACGAACCCTACGAGGTCGAAATAGAATCCTGAAGATCGCGGAAGCAGTTAGAAGAGGAAAAGGCTATAAAAAGGAGCTAGAATGAAGTACAACACACACGGAAAAATCCTAGAGCTTATTACTAATCGCATCGACCTCACTCCATAGATTTCTAGTTCGCTTATTACTTCTACTTTTCATTGTTGTTTTTGGTCTTGTTCATCACCTTGTAACGAATTCTATATTCAATAAAAGTCCAATTTTGTCAACCGAATTCTGATTGTATCGTTGTGTTCAAGAGCATCGTTGCCCACATCCTTTGTCTTCCCTTGATTAAACTCTCGATCACTACAAAATACTTAGTGTGGATTTTAGAATCTACATTTTGGCGCCAACTGTGGGGAAGATAAACGAAAAAACGCCCTTGCTAAGAACCCGATCTAGGATTTCTAAGCACGATTATGGATCCCAACGCAACTAACCCCAAAAATGTCCGATTCAGATCGACCGATGTCGATCCCACCAGAACCTCTCTAGGAACCGATCCGGCTTCCGTCGGTCAAACAAACATCAATGAAGCCACCGACGTGACCCAAAATCAACAAGTTCAATCAACTGGAATTTCGATCACCGATAGGAGTACGGTCTCAGATCGAAACCTTCCCACTGATCAAATCGGATCTTGGGTGTGGAATCGTACGACGGATAGAACAACACCCGAAGATCCGACACGAACAGCGAGACCGAGATCCCCAACTCACTTGGGACTGAACTCGGGAAAAACTAAGGGAACTCAGAGGACTGATTTCGACACTCATTGATAAATCTCGTGACCACGAGATCGCTCACCGAACCATCGCCAGTCGCCTGGAACAAACTGAGAGGGAGCTCGCTGAATACCGAGCAAATCCTATGAAAAGAGTCAACACTCGGACCCATCTCTGAAAACACCGCTTCTCAAAACCTTGGCGCCTTCGCCTCTCCCGAAATGGCAAGCACCGATCGGGACACTACGTAGGGGAAAATTAGTGACAGACCCCACCGGAAGAGACGATCTATCGAAGTCTTGATTATAACGGTCAGGGTGAGGTCGAAAACGGAATGCAGGGCGTCAGAACAACCCCGATCCCAACTCGAAACAGACCAGCAGAAATATCTCCGCCGCAACATCAAGCTCGAGATGACCGATTCTCCTTCAGAGGCGACGAATCCCAATGAACTAAACCCACAGCACCATAAGATTCTGTCTCATGATACGATCCGTTCAGATCATTGCACGAAAATCCACAGGGAGACGATCAGCGATCCTCGAGTCAAGCAGGAGCGTTCAGAAGCTACGTTGAAAAGAACGACACCGAACTCAAGAGGATACATGCCATCGTACATATGGCAACGAGCTCGGCCCCCGATATCGATCAAGTTATCGAGGAGACTCACCAGACTCCGTTCACAAACCGAATAACAAGTGTAAGGTTACACGACGTCGGGAAGATCAAGTTCCCCGAATATTTGGGTAACTCCGATCCAAAGGCGCACGTTCGGGCCTTTCGGTTGGCCGTATCAAGAGCACACCTTAATGACGAGGAGAGAGAAGCTGGCTACTGCCGTTTCTTTGCCGAAAATCTTACAGGTCCCGCCTTAGAATGGTTCACCGGGCTCGAAGGGAATTCAATCGATGACTTCACCCAACTCGTATCGGCATTCTTGAAGCAATATTCGATGTTAATAGAAATGCGTGTCACTGAAGCCAACCTTTGGAACCTCAAGCAAGCACCCTTCGAACCACTAAGAGACTACATAAATAAGTTCAAAGAACTAAAATCCAAAATATCGAACCTAAACGAGGTAGTCGCGTTGGCAGCTCTGAAAAAAAGGCGTCTGGTTTTCTTCCAAGTTTAGGGAAGAAATGACGGTCTGAGGTCCCACCTCACTCGACGACGCGCTATATCGCGCATCCTACTTCGCAATCCTCAAAGAAGAAATAGCTGCCTTGAAGAAACAATACCACGCCAACAAAGGAATAACTAAAAAGCCGAGTACTCTGAAAGAACAAACTACCAAAGGACGCCATAGACTCGTTGTCGCAGAACAAACAATCGACGTATGACCCAAGCAAGTATTGCGCCTTCCACAAGCAAAGGGAGCATTCAACCAAAGAATGTCACAGCACTCCGCAACAAGGAAGAAAATAAAGAGAATGGCGAAAACGCAGAAGAAAAAGAAATTCCGACGAGCCCAAAAGTCAAAAATAAAGGCAAACGAAGCAGAGAAGTCGAGCCGGAAACACCGGAATCTCCGCCTCCAGCCCCAAATAAAAGAGTCAACATGATTTATCCGTGGGACGGACTGCATAGACTTGATTTCGATGATAAAGGAACCCCATCCGTGGCCAAACTTTGCAACGGAGATGGAGACTATTAGGACAATGTAGATTTGCTTCCCAAATTTTGTGATTTATCATGTTCCAAGGGTCTAAAATGAGATTTCAGATTCTTTAGCTAGGTTTGCTAGATCTTTCTACAAAAGTTTGTCTTACATTGGTTGTTTTATTTCGATCTGGTTACCCAATCCACCTCAAATTTGAGTAATATAATAGTCGTTCGATGTCAAAAAAAAAAAACAATAACAATAACAAAAATTTAAGATTTTGAATTTTATAATTATGATTTCAGAAGAAGTAAAATAGTTACCAAATAAAATACCGTATTTAGTGAAACCCACTTAACTGACTAGTCTTTATAATATTTGTTTTTTTTGTCAAAAATATACTTGTTTTAAACTTATTTTAAAAGAGGAATCAAAAGTTTCATAATTGTTACCAATCATTGTTTTTGCACTAGCTATGATGGTCACCCCTATTGATAGATAACAAAAATTCAAAAATGTGCATAGCTCAAATCGTGATGTATGTAATGTACGTGTAGTTAGAAGTTAGAACATTCAATTTTTAATTAAAACGATGAGAACTTGCGGAAAACGTATCCAATGTGTAGTGTGTATAAATAATATAACTATATACCGGTTAAAATAATAATAAAATAATCTATAGGTCTGTGGTCTTCAATAGTCAGTTCACGAGTAGTATTGAATTAGAATAATTTGATTCACATTGATTTGATATGAGCAGAAGAGTTGAAATTAAAAATAAAAGATGTATATTATAGTTAGTATATGTCAAAATTTGAAATACGAGAATCTGAATGGTTGGTTATCGTAGTGGTACTTATCTAAATTTGTCATCGAATTTTCCATGAGAAAAAAAAAAACTATTTGCTTTTATCACAATCCACCAAAATTTAATTATTGTAAACGAATTGGTGTACTGGGAATTTAATAGATGCTAATTTTCAATGATGGGTATTTATCTTATTAAAAAACTGAAATACCAATATGAACCAACCAATTAGTTCTAGTTTTACCATTATTAATTTTAACCAAATTTTTCTTACAAATAAAATTAGTTACTTTTATTTATGGTCAACATTAATGATTGTTGATAATATATCTTAAAAATTAATTTAAGTAAAATTAATTAATTTTATACATAATTAATCATATATATAGAAAGAAATATAAAATCATTTTTTACTATTTTTTAAATATGAAAACATATCAATTTTGCTATCCGCAAATAAGTAATCCGTTTATATTATATATAATTACTATTTTCACAATTTAAATATTAATGTACATGAATAATATCAAATTGATATAAAAATAAATAATAGTTTAAATAATTACTTACTTATGTATGACTAAAAATTAGATATACTTCAAAAGTCTGAAAATACAAAAAAAAACATTCAATATTATATATAATCATCAATAATAATTCAGTGTTAATATCTTAATATTTATGTATAATAGACAACGTAGTATGTTTTTAAAAGTTAAAACACATACCCATACGGATGTACCGATCAAAATCTAATTAAGTTTTAAAGCTATACATTTTGAATTATATGATTTTTTATTAATTTTCTTTATCTCGTCATTGAGAGAAATATATGTTTTATAAAAAAAATATTTTTTATTACTAGCAAACTAAATATGTGTCTTTATGAAATAGATTGAGATTCGACTTTGTTGAATTGTGGCAAATTAAAAGGCATTATCGTTCTTTATTATTTGTTTTAATTTAATATATTGATTTAGATACCAAATGTTTAGATAAATTTTATATATTAATGTCAAAATTAAAATAAAAACATCCCTTTTAAATAATACCATTTTTTAGAATTTTTTTTTTTCGTAAAAACCATTTTTAGAAATGATAAAGTGTAATAGATTTATTTCCCACATTTTGGTTTGCATATCATGGCTGGTAAATTTTAGTTTTTGGTTTTCAGTTATATAAATATAGTTTGGAACCTAGTAACCTTTTATCCAATAAATATATATATATATATATATATAATATATATATATATATTAATTTTTATTTCTATTTAGTTTGTAGAAAAATTATACATACACAGAGGGAAAACACATACCGATAGTACAATATTCTCGAAGCATGTGTTTTTTATTAGACCAGTTCTAGACTTCTAGTTGTCGGTTCTTGCATATTGCCTTGACCATTCAATAGCCAGATCCGTACCTAACAACCTACATAGATATGTGATTTCTCAAATAATTAATATAACACATACCATTAATTATTACTATTTTATATGAATATTTTGTTCCGTAATGGTTGCTGCAACCATTAATGCTCATAATTTTAAAATTAAGGGAGGTTCTGCCACATTTCATGTTGTAAGAGTTGGACATTCTATAACTTTTATATGTAATACTTACTATATTTTAAACAGCACTGTGTTTTTTTTTTTTTTCACGTCCAGCTGTTAACTTTACGTTGATGTAGAGTGCTTAATGCTGAGTGATTATTGTAATATACTCCCTCCATCTTCTTATATTCAACATTTTAAAATTCTGCACATAAATTAAGAAATATTTAATTTTTCTTCATTTTCTATCCAAAAACTTATTGATTGTTTTACCTAACCACAATTCATCCAATAATAAAATAAAAACTATAATATCATTGATCATCAAATATTAGTTATTAATAAGTTTATATAGAAAATTGAAAACATCAAATGATTTAAAATAAAAGAAATTCCTCTAAAACGTCAAATATAAAAAAAAAAACAGAGTGAGTATTACTCCCTCTATTTCATTATAAGTGATGTTTTAATTTATGTACACATATTAAAAAAAAAACATTTTTCATATTATCTATATAGAAACATCAGTACCTATACACCTATCATATTTTAAACCAATAAAAAAATAAATTGGAAGATAAAATTATTATCTATATATTAAGATTCTAAGATGATATTTATCTTATAACGAAAAATTTTCACTACAACTACACTTGGTATAAAACAGAAGTAGTAGTAGTTTAGTGAAATTTTTCAATTAAAAAATCAAAATCATATACCGAAACATCTGTTAACTCCAAGAAAATTAAGATCAAATGTTGTTTTCTTATGGAGATTTATGTTCCCCATATAGGTATATTGCCCATTTCAAGGGCTACGGCATCAACACCACTAACCATTATGTCAAATGATTTAACTTATTCTTTTTCATTTTATTTGTCATTTTAAATTTTTGTCCTTAGATTAAGAAAATATACAATTTTAGCATATTTTCTAAATAAAAATATCAATATTTATACAACTAAGAAAATTTTACCAATAAAAAGGTAAAATAATATTTAAAGTCAATAAATTTTATATTAAATTTATAAAACAATACTTATTTGAAACCAAATTTTACTCTATAATGACAACTCAATTCAAAGAGAGGAAGTATATTTTATATTGAATATTTTAGTTGTTTTAGTCTCTTCTAATTAATTTTCAGGTATCCTTCAAAAGACTTTGTGGCAAAATTTTAGAATCGAAATACTATGGCAAAATTTTCCTAAACTTTTGTTAAATCATTTAAGGAAATTTGATGATCACAAAAAAATTAGCTAAATTTGATATAGAAAATTATTTAATTAAATAAAAAATACAATAATTACTTAAATATATGTTTATTTAATTCTCAATGGAATGAGATTGTAAATATTGTGTAAGTTTAAGGGTTAGTTTATATAAGTACTTCTCTTTTAATAGATTAGATGATGGAGGATACAAAAAATGTTGTCAAATATTTATTCTTCAAAATCATTGATTATCATATATATATGTTAATCATATTAGGTAATTTAGTAATTTTTATTTAAGGAAAGAATATAAAATATTCTTTTGTACGCTACTAATTAATTTGATAGTTAGTTTAATAAAAACTATAAAATATGTTTAGATGGATCAACTTTTTTTCTAAGGATTCTAAGAATCATTGTAGTGATAACACGTGGCTACCGAAACATGTTGTAATGTTTCTCACTTAATATATCGGGGATAAGTAAATATAATATAAGATCTTTTTGCTGTAACTGGAAGATATTAAATTCAGCTAAATATTATGAAAACAATAAATGAAATATTTCTTCTTTTTTACAACATAAATGAAATAATTCAATAATACGAATTACAACAAAAAAATAGTAAATTAAATATATATCGGATTATGTTACCTAATTATTTTATGTGATCATCTAAGAAAACAGATAAGATATCATATTTCTTTTTACTTTTAAATATACATTTTATATTGTTTGAAATTATGTTTATTGTTTTATAAAATCACATTATATACAGTTACATATTTCTTTTCATCTAAGTAAAATATAGATATAAGGAAATATTTTAATTACTTTGAAAGATATACATAATAGCAACCTAATTTGATGTATGTTATTTTTGGAAACGTAAGTGTTATCGGTTCAGAGTTTTGTGTGAACATAACCGATACTCTTTTGAAACTATATGCATGTATATAAATTTATAACCAAATAAACTATAATAATTTGTTAACATATTTTTTTTCACTTTACACTAGTTTTGATTCATCTCTAATAGTAACTAGGGTGTTTTCCTGCACCATTGGCAGTGAATTTTTTAAAGCTTAAATATATTTAATAATAAATTATATTTAACAATATTTTTTTTACCTAGAAACTAATAATAAATTTTCGGATTTTATTACCAATATTTAAATATATATTTGATTTAGTTAAACATTAAATTAAGATAAAATAATTTTATTTATTTAAAATTATATTTAAAATATATATGTATATATTTAAAATTATAATCTTAGATAGATTTTTCTATCCATTTATATTGCTTAAATATATCGAGTTAATGTGTATAAAATTAATAAAAGTGATATAAATTTTATAATTATAAAAAATTTAAACCAAATAGTATTTACAAAATTTGTAGATATATAAGAAACTAATGATTTACGATTAAAAATTTATATTTTTAAAAATTGTAGCAATTTTAGAAAATTTTAGTAATACAAATTGTATAATATAAAAAATAAACTAGAATAATATTTCGAAATTAACAATGTTAGATTTGAATATATTTATTTTAAAGATGTCGTATTACCATATTTTAAGTTTTTTACCATAAATAAATATTAATATTAAATGTAAAGTATATGTTATTACCATATTTAAAATGTTTACCAAAAATATATATGAACATTAAATGTAATTATCAATGTCATATTATATCATAAGCCATGTCATCAATTTTCTTAATCATGTCACTTTTTTGTGAAACTGATGGTAGAGATGACATGTGGCAAAATCACTACGCAAATAATATATTGGAAGATTTCTGAATTTATTTGGGTTTTAAAATTTTATATTTGAAAATATGTCACTAGACATTTTTTTTTTAAAGTTTTCTGTTTTTTTTTCTTCCGTTTTAAGAATGAGAGTGAAGATCATATTTATAGAGAAATTTCGATTTTGGTAGGTAACAATGGCAGAACGAACTTACGTTTTTAACTACCAATGTACAACTGCGAAACTCGTAACTTAGTAGTTAAATAGATGCAAAACTATTAGTTGTGATGCAGTCGCACAGTTACGACCAATTTACAACTCATGTGGACGATGATTAGTTGTTAATTGGTGGTTACACAATTTAGATGTACATTAGTCGTAATATTACAACCAATGAGTGACTAATGACATTTACGACCAATTAAGGACTACTTTTTTAATATTTGAAAAAAGAGAAGAAAGATACTCGAATCACAAGTCCGTAAATTCTAAGCAAAACCAACGTTTCAACGTACGTCCCTCATTGATCTTTTCGGAGTTGTGATCCGAGTTCAGATATTTTAAATCTTTCGACTCAATCAGGAGACATATACTCGAATCACATAGGTTTCGCATTGGTCGATACCGATGATCCCAGTATCTATCAACTCTCTTCTTCAAATATTTCAAAATATTTGTTTGGTTTTCGGAGAAGAGGGTGGCTCTTTTTATAGGAGATGTTACGACTAATTAACTTCGAATGATTTACGACCAATTAGCCTCTATGTCCATCAATTAGTCGTAATCTAGTCATAGATTACGACCAATTAGCATTGACATGCCTTTAAACCTTGAACCGAAATCCCAAACACTAGTGGTCGTACATTAGTCGTAATGGAATGACTAATGTACGACTACGCAAACACGTAGTCGTACATTAGTCGTTCTGTTACGATTAATGTACCACTAAGTTCATTGGTAGCAAATTAACCTCTCATTTACGACTAATGCCTTCGGAGACGTAACTTAGTCGTAAAGTCGATAGTAAATTACGATTACATATATGTAGTCGCTAGACCAACGTTTTCTTATAGTGAGTGTATAATATGCTTTCATATTAAGCTATACTATATAAAAGTAAAAAGTAGAATCTATTATAGATTAAAAAGGTGTTAAGAAGGAATATGTCAAATAACTAAAGTTTTAATAAAAAGAATATCATGACATTAAGCTATACAACATAAAAATGTGAATTAAAAAGTATTTAGAGTTAATTTTTCAAATAACTATATTTTTAATAACTGAATATCATAATTAACTATTTTCATTATTTGTAGTAATCTATCTTTAAATCTACAGTAAAAAACATTACAAATAGAAAAAAAAAATGTGTGAAGTCTACACTTGTGTGGATGTTGTTAACGAAATGACAAAATTGAATTTATAAATTCTTAATTTTGCTCAATACACATAAACTTATATTCATATCAATGATACAACAACAAAACATAACTCATGTTTTGCACGGTAAAATCATATTTATATTCTAAGTTTGGAAAAAAGAATAGAACAAAATAATTAGTAAACTGAAACAGTTTGAAGAGGTGAAAATACTATGGGTGGCAAGGTGGAAGAGGAAAAGACGGTGGCAGCAATAAGAAAACTAATGATAGCGTCGTTGTTAGGTGAAGTAATCAAAAATAATAATTGTCATGTTTTGTGTCTATTTTATATCTAGTTGATATCTTGCATATTTCCATTGTTTTATCCATTCATCCAATTGCATTTTGATCAGTATAGATTAAGATTTAGTCATTTTTACGTTGCATTTTGCATACATGAGTCTTTATTAGGTATTGGAGTACCCTTGGAGTTTTTGGAGGTGGTTGGATGCATTTGAGGTTCAAAAGAGGAGTAAAGAGTGATCATTGTAAGAGGAGGTCCTGGAGGGACCTCCTGGAGCGACATCCATAGGTAGCTCCCAGCCAGAGCAACCTACTAGAGCGACGTCCATAGGTAGCTCCCAGCCAGAGCGACGTCCGTAGGTAGCTCCCAGCCAAAGCGACCTCCCGGAGCGAGGCACCTAGGTCGCTCGCCTTTTTATCAAATTCGGAAGCCAAAAAATCCCCTGGAGGGACGTCTCGGAGCGATGTCCGTAGGTCGCTCCCAGCCAGGGCTACCTCCCGGAGCGACGTGGCGAGGTCGCTCTGCGTCATTTGCTTGGTCGAAACCTTGTATTTTCTAGGGACCTTTTGGTCATTTGTTTCATGTTTTTACATTTTCTAAACCTAAGTTTAAGGACCCCTTTGTAGCCTACCAGGCAGTGATCTTTGATCTGGAAGAGAAAACACAAAAACCTCTTGGAAAAGTTGATTTCTATGAATCATTCTTCATTGTTCTTGTGTATATGTTTTATTTCATTGCATTATCAACTCATATTCACATGATTAAGCTTGAATCCAATATGGGTTTAAGAGTAATCATGAAGAATAGTGAGTAATCTACCTTTGGATTCATGGGATAGGGAGATTAAGGGTGATTAGGCTAGAACTAGGATGTTTAGTGTAGATTTCTCTTATTCCTTGCTAGTAGAGTATTCTTAATGCATCTTTTGAGTTGGCCTCTCAAAGGTTGAGCTTTAGGCATTTCCCACCTCACAAGGTGTTCGATGAAATGCCTGAGTCAACTCTTCTAAGCTTTTAACATACTTTACTGAAGACATTTGTTGTTAAAGGTGTTAAGATGGCTAATAGACTTGTTCTTAAAGATTACTTTTATAACATTCAACCGAACACATTTGATGTTTGAGTTATGTTAGTAAATGAGCATTCATCTAGACATAGAGCTTGCTTAGAGATGTGTCTAGGCTTAAGGTTGATAGTTTAATTGATCATTTGCCATCCTTAGTTCGAAGTTTGATCACCCAAAGTCTAATCCTTACTCCCATGATTTCTCCTTTCTCTTAATCAAGGAAGTTATATTAGTTATCGCTTTTCTTATTCTTAGTTATAGTTCAAAACCATCATTTATTCGATTGCACTTAGATTAAGTGATTACTTGCATTCTCAGTGCTTTAAAATCCCTTAGAATTGGTTCGACAATCTCTTATACTACAACATTTGTCTTAGGAGCCTTGAAAACTCCTAACTTCAAATTGGCGCCGTTGCCAAATTCCAAGTAGATTTAAACATTGAGATTTAGTCACTTGCTTGAGACTAATCATTTTTCTTTTATTTTGTTACTGATTCTTCATCTTCATCTCTCTTTGGCTTTCAGATGTATGAACTTGAGAAGCAAAGGCACAACAAACCTTATTCCAAAAGTTCCAGATATCAGGGCGTTTGAAAGAGAGATTGAAAGACAGAGAAAGCAAATAGAGCAACATGCTAACTTACAACGGTTGGACACTGAAATGGAAGACCCACCACACGGAGTTAACAACAACGTGCAACACCCACTAGTTTACCCACCGCGTCCAGCTCGCCCCATTGGTACCTATGACCGCCCAAACCTTCATGGAAATAGGTTGGGAATCAGAGCAGCAGCTGTGGAGGCCAACAACTTTGAGGACAAACCAGGACTTCTCAACGTGATCGAGAACAACAAGTATCATGGCTTGCCTGTAGAAGACCCATTTGATCACTTGGACAAGTTTGACAGCTACAGTGGGTTGTTAAAGACCAATGGTGTGTCTGAAGATGCCTTCAAGCTCAAGCTATTCTCTTTCTCTTTGGGGGATAAGGCACGTCAATGGGAGAAGTCTCTACCCATCGACTCTATCACCATTTGGGATGACTGCAAGAGAGAATTCTTGGAGAAATTCTTCTCTACTTCAAGAACTGCTAAGCTAAGAAATGAGATCTCCAGTTTTTAACAGAAGAACTTGGAAGGATTCAGTGAAGCCAAGGAAAGATTCAAAACCTACCAAGCTCAATGCGCACACCATGGTTTCTCAAAGGAAAGCTTGCCAAGTACATTCTACAGAGGTTCTCTTCCAAAGTACATAGCCCGATTGGATACTGCTAGCAATGGGTACTTCTTGGGAAGATCTAAGGAAGATGCAGAGGAGCTTGTTGACAACATGGTGAAGAGTGACGCAGTCTACAGTGGAGACCACGACAGAGGTAGTAGAGGTGATGACAAGCAGACAAGGAAGGAGCTAAAGGCTCTACAAGATAAGATAGACATCCTCATTGCAGAAAAAGTTACTCAAGAGCAGCTGAACTTTGTTGCTAACACAAACCAAGAACCACAACATGTGGTCAATGAGGTTGATGGTATAGAAGGCCAAGAAGAGCTGTGTTTCATCAACAACAATGGTAGTTGGTACAAGAAGAACCCAACTTTGGTACAACAACTACCCAGAAGGAGGATACCAGCCTATGAACAACCAGCAAGGCAGCTATCAGCCTCAACAAAACCCACCTCCTGGTTTCTCCAACAAAGGGAACCAATCTTCTCAACAACAAGCTAACCCTTCTACCTCTACTCCTCAGGAAACTAGCATTGATGCTTTTCTGAAACAGATCTTGGAGTCTCAAACTAGAAGTGAAAAACATGTTGGTTATGAGCTGAAGAACCTTCACGCCAAGATTGAGGGGAGTTACAATGACCTCAACAAGAAGTTCCGGGCTTTAGAGAACCATTTTTCTTCTATAACTTCCACCTCTAAGCGCCCAGGGAAAGACCATTGCAATGTTGCCATCTCTGCTGCTACCTCTAAGACTGAATTGAATGATCATGAGAAAGAGGTAGATGAGATTGAAAGACTCTTCTATGAATCTGAACTTCTGCAGGATGAGAGATTGATTGTAGCCAAAGCTGATGCTCAGGTTGTAGAGAAGGTTGAGGAAAAGGTTGTGCAGCCAGTTGGAGTCAGATCTGAGATGTCTCCTTATGACAAGCTCCCATTTCCAAAGAGGGTCATCACTAAAGCTCAAAAGAAGGTGATCTCCAAGTTCAGGAAAAACTTGAATGATGTTGGAGTTGAACTTTCGGAGCTTAATACAATGCAAGAGGCCTATGTCCAATGATGCTCATCAATGACATTTTAGATCATAAAGAAAAAGTAGCAGAGCTTCTAGACATCTCTACATCACTGATTGATCGACAAGTCCCACCAAAGTCTCTTCCTAAGCTAGAGTCACAAGGGAAATTCACACTGTCTTGCTCTCTTGGTAAAATCACCATGAGTGATGCTCTTGTGGATAGTGGTGCCAATGTCAATGTGATCTCAATGGAAATGGTGAAGAGTTTTGGTATTGAAAGCATGGAGCCAAACACATCTTCTCTCATGTTTGGGGATTCATCTTCTACAACCCCCCCCCCATTGGCCTCATCAAGGACTTTCCTTTGAAGATTGGAGAATGCACAATCCCTATAGACCTCACAGTCCTGAAGATGGCAACTGAGAAAAGAGTTCCTTTGATCCTTGGCACTCCATTTCTCACAACAGTTGGAGCATGTATTGACTTCCCAAACAAGAAGGTCACACTTTTCAATGTGAACAAGGCTGTCTCTTACCCAATCCAGTCTCCAATGGATGATGGGTATTGTGGAACAATCACCTGTGAAAACACACCACTTGAGAAGACCCAAGCTGAAGTGGCTGTAACTGAGAAAGAAGATCTTCCTACCGAGTCTTCACAAGAGTTGTGTGTAGAGCACTTGGAAAGTGCTAAAAAGAGGGGGTGAATGGAGCAATAAAAGCTGCTCATGGAGCCATTGAGTACAAGATCAAGTGCAAGGGAAGGTCTAAGAAATTCTCCAGTGCAAGAGCCACCATCATTCTTGAGGGTGGGAAGGACCCTCCTTCTCACTAACTCCAAGTAAGTGCATCCTTACTTTTGTAAATATTTAGTTCATTCATCTTTTATCTCTCTCTCTTGATCTCTCTTCCAAATTTACTCTCACACAAGGGACTGTGTGAAGTAAGTTTGGGGGAGAGTCTACTGTCTCACATTGTCTTATGTTTTGTTTTCTTGTCATGAGTCTCATGCATTGCATTGTACATACTTATTGACATAGAAAAAACCACAAAAAATTGAAAATTTGAAAAACACAAAAAAATCATTTAGGTTGAATCACTTGCATTTCTAGGAGAGTCTAGAGTAAATATCTTACAATAATATGCATTGAGAGCAATGATTTTAAAAGACCTTGTAAAGAACACTTGTCAAGAGCTCTAAGTGACACCCTAGTTAAACATATCAAGTAACTTGAGCATCTCTTGAAAGCCTTGCACGTTTCGAGCCTTGAAAACTCTTCTTGAAACATGTTTGCTTGCTTGAAATTGACATTGTTCTTGAAACCAGCTCCAATCTGAAATTTGGCTTAATAAACTTAATCTCTCTTGCATATGGGCACTTGCATACTTGATCATGGATCTCATACACATTTGGGTTATCTTATTCCATTTTACCACTCTTTTGTTAAATCAAATGGTACTCCATACCCTTAATTTGAACTCAAGCCATTCTTTTTGTCGGAACCGAAATCCACACTGTCGATTTTCCGTCAAATATGGAAACTTAGGATGAACCATAATTTTCCTGAGGTCCTGGATCTCTGCGGAAATCACTAAAACAAACGAATTTAACAGAATATGGATGAACAATGAAGAACAGAGAATAAAGAACTTGTGTGAAAGCTTCTATTAAATAAGAAATCGACAACTGTTACAAGAAGAATTGAAGAACTTAGACGTCGAAACGTTCTAAGGATCTGGATTGCTAGTCTAAACGCTAAATCCTAAATTCCTAAGCTAACAGCCGCCTTTTTAGGTCTGATTTTCGTCCTCCTCCTCTTCCCTATGCCTCTGGCTTATATACTCCTTTCCCAAGCGGCTCAATCTTTCCATTTTTCCCGGATCCGAGTTTATCGGGAAACTTCATTTTATCTCCATCCTTCCTTTCTTCCCGCGGAAATCTTCTATTTATCTTCAAACTTGCCTTTTATTTCCCTTCTGCGAGTAAACCGTCAAAACGTTATCGTATCTTCGGGTTTGATTTCGTTAATATCGCGAGATGGGTTTTTATCGTGTTTTAGGACCTTTCGGGCCGTTTTACGATAAAAACCATTTTACGATTTTATACGAGATCGTTTCCTGATCCGATGCCGTTTTTTTATGATTTTCTCGACGTTTTTTATTAAAAACACCTTTTTATTAAAAACACGTTTTTTATGATCTTATCAAAAAATCTCGGATAAATCGTATAGTTTAGGCGATGTTCGGTGTCTTGCTTAACCGTTACCGTTTTATACGATTTCTTCGAGTTCTTTTAGAGAAAGCCGAGTTTCACGGTTTTTATCGTAAAACTAGAACGATAAGTCGGGTCGAGACGAAACGAGAGACATTTCGGCCGTGGTTCAGAATGTGACCATGTCGAAGGGCGTAAGTTTCGAACAGGGGATGCGGGAGATCGAGGCTCGGGACGATCGATTCGGCGTACGGAGAATCAAGCTGGTTAGGTCCAGCCGTCCGAGGAGCTTCTATTTCGCCTGCTGGCAAACTAAGCCAGCTTGGCTTAGTTCGCCAGCAGGCGAACTAGTCAGGGTATTCCTAGTTCGCCTGCTGGCAAACTAAGCCGAGCTGGCTAAGTTTGCCAGCAGGCGAACTAGTCGAGGAGCTCCTAGTTCGCCAGCAGGCGAACTAGTCGAGGGACTCCTAGTTCGCCTGCTGGCGAACTAAGCCAGCTCGGCTTAGTTCGCCAGTAGGCGAACTAGTGGAGAGGCTCCTAGTTCATCTGCTGGCGAACTAAGCCAGCTCGGCTTAGTTCGCCAGCAGGCGAACTAGTCGTGACTAGTTCGCGTTTTGCGGCGGTTTCTGTTTTTTGCGGTTTTGTAAAACGACTTCTCGAGTTTTATAAAACGATCTTCGAGTTTTATAAAACGGCTTTTCGAGTTTTATAAAATGATTCTTGAGTTTTATAAAAGGGTCTTCGAGATTTATAAAACGATCTTCGAGTTTTATAAAACGGCTTCTCGAGTTTTATAAAATGATTCTTGAGTTTTATCAAACGGTCTTCGAGTTTTATAAAACGTCTTCTCGAGTTTTATAAAACGATCTTTGAGTTTTATAAAACGATCGTCGAGTTTTATAAAACGATTCTCGAGTTTTATAAAACGATTCTCGAGTTTTATAAAATGACTTCTCGAGTTTTATAAAACGATCTTCGAGTTTTATAAAACGTCTTCTCGAGTTTTATAAAATGATTCTTGAGTTTTATAAAACGGTCTTCGAGTTTTATAAAACGTCTTCTCGAGTTGTATAAAACGATCTTTGAGTTTTATAAAGCGATCGTCGAGTTTTATAAAACGATTCTTGAGTTTTATAAAACGATTCTCGAGTTTTATAAAACGATTCTCGAGTTTTATAAAACGTCTCCTCGAGTTTTATAAAACGATCTTTGAGTTTTATAAAACGATCGTCGAGTTTTATAAAACGATTCTCGAGTTTTATAAAACGATTCTCGAGTTTTATAAAACGGTCTTCGAGTTTTATAAAACGACTCTCGAGTTTTTTAAAAAATTGATTTTTGCGGAAAGTAATGATTCCATCTTTAGAGAAGTTATCGTAGGCGTTGATTTCGAGATTACGGTTTTTGACACCAACAGTTAGCCCCCCAGCCTGCAATTTCTTGAGGAAATTTTGCGGGCGGATGGAGTTAGCTTTTAATCGGAATCTACGGCTGAGATTTGTCTCATTACGAGGGAGAGCTCTCTTTTTTATCTATAAGTATTGGATCATTACTTCTCATATCTTCCACCTCTCAAGTTTCTCTCCAACTTCTCTCTAGAAAAATTTTAAGATGTCTTCTTCCCAAGGTGATCAGCAAAACTGTGAGGTCCCATCCAATGACAACCCTACGGCACATCCGCAGGATGCTCGGATTTCCGAGTTTCTCTTGTTTCAAGACGAGATGGACCGTAGCGATGCTGAGGACGATGCTGTGTCGAGCGACGTACCCTCGGTAGATCCATCTGTCCTTGCGAGAGAGGTCAAGGCTATTTTGGACGAAACAACGGATACGGTAGCGGACTCCTCGACGGGTGCGGCTACTGAACCGTCGAGTGTGCCTGCTTTTTCGTCCCTCCTTGCAGCCAAAAACGTTGCTATTTCTGCTGGGGTTGGAATAGTCGTAGCTCCCACCATGGTAGAGTCGGTCGTGTCTCCAACCGTGGTCGAACCGGTTGCGGCTCTTAACGCCGTTGAATCAGTTACGACTCCTGCCGCAGTTGAACCGGCTGCGGCTCTTACTGCGGCTGATCCAGTCACGATTCTGGGGCCTCCTGCTCCGGCCAAGAGGGTGATTGTCTTGGGACATCCGGCGCTTAGCGCGACGCTGCCTGCTTCAGCGAAAGGCCGCAAGAGAACTCGTCCGAACCCTGATGCTCCCGCGAGAAAGAGAGCCGTGAAGGGTTCTGAGACCGAGCTTCGTCTAGCAAGGCACCGAGCTAGATGTCAATGTCGCAGCAACGTACCAAGGTACAGGTTCGCAAACATACGTTTTAAAGAATATATTCGTAGCTGACCATTCTTCTTGGTTTTTCTAGTTTGTTTCGTTGATCGATGGGATGATCAAAGAGTGTGGGTCCGAAGTTGAGCATTTAGCCAAGGAGTTAGCCGAGTCGCAGGAGAGGTTGGCTCAGCTTGAGGGGAAACTGAAGGTGATAAAAGATGTGCGTTCCGCGGAGGTGTCTCGGTTCGAGGCTCAGATTAGCAATCTGGAGCGCGATCTCGGGAAAACTGCGGTCTCTCTGATCAAGGCGAAGGATGAAAAGAAATCCAAGGCTTCAGAGCTGCGCAGACTTCAGCGCAAGATGAAGAGTTTCGAGGAATCGGTTGTCCGCGTGACCGAAAGATCTATTCATGTCGAGGGAAGTGATTCCGATCCAACTCTTGCTGCTGAAGACGTACCTCAGCCTGATGCGGACAAGAGCGACGACCCGGAGGTTGCTGTCGAGGGTGGAGGTAATGCGATGGATGAGGATGAGGCTCCGTGTGCGGAGGATGTTTGAAGTTGTAGTCTCATACGAGACTTTTAAAAATTAGATCTTTATGTATTTTGCCGAGTACGGCTTTTGTACTTGTTCGGGACTGGCCTTTCATGGCTTTGAATCCCTTGTTGCTTTGGCAACTTTTTATTTTCGTAATGGACAATCAGTTTTTATTTAAACCTTCTGTTTTGAGTTGATATTGTGGGTCGTCCGCGAGTTGTCGTCTCGCATTCCGTTCCCTTAGTGGATCGCCTTGTTCGTTTGCCCGTTTTAGGATGTTTAGTAAATCGAGTGAGCGTTTAGATATAGACGAAAAGACATGCCTTTAGGATCTCGATTCATGCCTTGAGACGTTACCGACCAGTGTGCTGGGTTTAGGGCAAGACCTAGGTTTACTTTCGGATTGAGGCTATGCGATGACTAGTCGGCTTTCGTTTTGCCTGTTGCGATTTTAACCTGATTCCATACCGATTTAGAATCCGCGATAGGTTCTCGGCTTGTACGATTCGTCTAGTTGGAACTGAGCATCTCACGGGGAACAATTTCTAAGTTGCCCGGAAGTGCTGACCAAAAATTTGGATTTCTTTTATAGCGCTATTACCCTTGTGTCGGGTGTTCGAGAGCTATCTCTGCGAGATAACTTAAGTTTGTTTAAGACTGTTGCGAGTTTGTTGTGATTAGCAACGAACTATTTTTAAGCGATAGGTGTTTACGTAGTTTGGGCCTTCGCGAAGGATACGTATGTTAAGAAGTTTTGCGTATTTTATAGTCGCGGACGGACTGTTTATTGTTTTTGAAGAGGAACGTTTTTCCGAATATTGGCGACGTCTCACTATATTCAGAATTTCAATTTTTCTTTCGATGCGTTTGCTGAAAAAGTTTGAGAAATTTCGAGTTTTGCAATTTCGGGAGTATACGAGTATACGTATACTCACCTACTCCCCCCCCCCTTTCGAACGAGGGGGGACAGCTGGTCTTGTCTTGCGACAAGATGCCTACGTACCCTTTCGAGGGGATCAAGTCGTCTCGTAGTTCAGTGTTCTGCGGGCGTGCCGCTTAGTGAGTATTTTTTGAGGTGCATCGTGTTCCAGGATCTGGGAATTTGATGCCCTGCATGTTTGCGATTTCGTATGCTCCGGGTTGGACTACTTTTATGACCTTGTACGGTCCTTCCCAGTTTACCGGCGTTTCGTTCTGCGGTGTTCAGGAAGACTTTTCGTAAGACTAGTTCGCCTTCGTGGAATCTGCGGCTGCGTACGTTTGCGTTATAGTATTTTGCGGCCGCTTGCTGATAGTTTTGAATTCGAACGAGTGCCTGATCCCGCCGTTCGTTAATCAAATCGAGTTCGTCGAGAAGCATTAAGTTATTTGCCTCTTCTCTTTCTGGGAGCAGTCTTCTGCGTACTCCCGGAAATTTGACTTCCGCGGGAATCATGCATTTCGTCCCATATACGAGGGCAAAAGGAGTTTCGCCTGTTGCTCGCCTCGGGGTTGTGCGGTGTGACCATAAAACTCCTTCGAGTTCTTCGGTCCACTTTCCCTTTTTGGCGTCAAGGCGTTTCTTGAGACCGTCGAGGATAGTTTTATTAATAGTCTCAGCGTGTCTGTTGCCTTGAGGATATCTTGGAGTCGACCGTCGAGACAATCGTATTTTCCATTTTTCGCAAAAAGCTTCGAATCTAGTCGAGATAAATTGGTACCCATTATCCGTCACGATTTCGTATGGTACTCCATGTCTACAGACTATGTTTCTCCATACGAAACTTTCTACCTGGGTGTCTTTGATGCTTGCGTAAGAATCGGCTTCGACCCATTTAGAGAAGAAATCGGTCAGAACCAGAAGGAAGCGTTTTTGTTTTGACGCGTGCATTGGCCCGACTATATCCATCAACCACCGCATGAACGGGTACGGTGCCGAGATAGATGAAAGGACTTCGGCGGGTTGGTGAATAGTCGGAGCGTGCCGCTGGCACTTCTCACATTTTCACGTAAAATCTTCGCAATCTTTCACCATCGTTGGCCAGAAATATCCGTGGCGCCTGATCTTTATTGCGAGAGATCTTCCGCCGGAGTGGTTTCCGCAAGATCCGGAAGTGCACTTCCTGCATTACCCGCTGCGCTTTCTCTCCTTTCACGCAAGTCATCAGGGGTCCGGAGAATCTCCATTTGTAAAGTTCTTCGTCCATTACGACATACCGCGCTGCCTGAGTTTTTATCTTTCGGGTCGCCCATTTTTCCGGTGGAAGTTCTCCGTTGGTTATGTATGCGAGAATCGTTTCCATCCACGGACGATCGAATTCGTAATCAGACTGATCATCGGCTGGGTGGCTTTCCTCCACATCGTCCTCCGGTTTATTGATCATATTTACGACTATGGGCGGTCCGATGCTAGGGTGTTCGATAAATTCAACGGGAATTACTCTGCTCATACCAGGATCCGAGCTGGATGCTAAGGCGGCCAAGGCGTCTGCCTGATCATTTTCCGCTCGAGGAATTCTAGTCAGGGCGAATTGATCGAACTTTTGAGTTAGATCTTTTACCAAGATCAGATACGCTGCCATTCTCTCGTCCCTTGCTTCGTATTCTCCATTGAATTGACTAGCCACTAGCTGGGAGTCGCAGTATGCGTGAAGATTACGAATCTTCAGTCTGTGCGCTAATCGTAGTCCTGCGATCAAGGCCTCATACTCGGCCTCGTTGTTCGAAGCGTGGAAAATTAATCGGAATGATTGTTCCAATACTTCTCCCGTCAGGGATGCAAGTTGGATGCCGATTCCAGAGCCTTGTTTGGATGAGGATCCGTCAACGTATAAGATCCAAGTCGAGTTCGGCTCTTGGTTGGACGTGCTTCCCGTTGGGAGTTCTACTATGAAGTCCGCGAGTACTTGTGATTTCGCGCAAGTCTTTGCTCGATATTCAATATCGTACTCGCTCAGCTCGATCGCCCATTTTGCTAATCTTCCCGATTGGCTGTGACTATGCAAAATGGTGCGGAGAGGGAATGAGGTGGGCACGATGATGGTGTGAGACTGGAAATATGGTCTTAACTTTCTTGCCGACATGACTACGGCCAAGGCCAATTTCTCCATCATCGGATATCGCCTCTCCGCGTCCAATAACGTTTTACTTACGTAAAAGATCGGTTTTTGTTCACCGCGTTCCTCCCGAATAAGGACGCCACTCACGGCGGTTGCTGATACCGTGATGTAGAGGAATAATGGTTCTCCTTCTACGGGCTTCGCGAGTACTGGCGGGGTAGCTAGGTAATGTTTCAGCTGTTGGAAAGCTTTCTCGCATTCTTCTGACCATTCGAACTTTTTGTTTCCCTTCCATGTTTCGTAGAAAGGTAGACATTTGTCCGTTGATCGCGAGATAAAACGGTTAAGTGCTGCGACCCTGCCAGTTAGTCTTAGTACTTCGCGTTTCGTTCTGGGAGAGACCATCTCTATCAGTGCCGTGATTTGTTTTGGGTTAGCCTCGATCCCGCGGTAGGTGACGAGGTACCCTAGAAATTCGCCGGACGCGACGGCGAACCGACACTTTGCCGGGTTCAACTTCATGTTATGAAGATTGAGCCTTTCGAAACATTCTTGGAGGTGTGTGACGTGGTCTTGCTCTTCGAGGGATTTCACGAGTTGCTCGGAGAACATTCGATTGACAAGTCGTTGGTAAGTCGCACCGGCGTTCTTTAGACCGAAAGGCATCACTTTATAGCAATAGGTTCCCCGGTCGGCTATGAATGCGGTTTTCTCCCGATCGTCAGGATTCATCATGATCTGATTGTATCCTAAGAAGGCGTCCATGAAGGATAGGAGTTTGTTTCCCGCGGTTTCCTCGACTAAGCGATCGATATGCGGCAGCGGATAACTATCCTTCGGACATGCTTTATTGAGATCGGTAAAATCGACGCAAACTCGCCACTTTCCGTTCTTTTTCTTTACGACAACGGGATTGGCGAGCCAGTCGGGATATCGAACTTCCGTGATCGATCCTACTTTGAGGAGTCTATCAACTTCGCTGTTGACCGCTTCGGCGCGTTCTGGCCCCAGTTTTCGTCTTTTTTGTTTGACGGGTTTGGATGTTGGGTCAACGTTAAGTTTGTGACAGGTGATGTTTATGTCGATCCCCGGCATATCTTCTGCAGTCCAAGCGAACGTGTTCGAGTTTCGTTTCAGACATGTCAGGAGTTTGACTTTTAAGGTCTCGCTCAGGTTCGCACCGATTTCGATGCAGCGTTCTGGAAAATTCTCGTTGATGCATACTGGGATGACGGGCTCGCAGGTTGGCTCGCGTTTACCTTCCAAAGCCTCGGCCGCTCGCAACTGCCAGAAGAGTTCCGTTTTATCTTGCTCTGGGGCGTTGTCGAGGGACATCAACTTCTTTTTCTTTTTGGAAGAGACATCGACCGGCAGATTTTTTCGTTTTAAATCCGCGGCGTAGCAAACCTGCGAGGTCCTCCGATTTCCCCATATAGTCTCGATCCCGCACGGAGTCGGAAACTTGAGACACATATGGTACGTCGACGGAATCGCTTGCATCGAATTTAACCATGGTGTTCCTACGATTGCGTTGTAAGACATAGGTCGGTCGACGACTTCGAATTCGACCTTTTTCACTATGCTCCCGGTGCGAACTGCCAAGTTGATCATTCCGAGGGTCATGGTGATTTCTCCCGAGAGTCCTACTAGCGGGCTTATGTTTCCGCGATTTCAGACAGGTCGATTTCCATTCTCTCGAGAGTATTTTTGAAGATGATATCAGCCGAGCTTCCGGTATAGACTAATATCCTCGCGACATCCATATTCTGGATCGTCAGCTCAATAACGAGAAGATCGTTGAGAGGTTTGATCGAATCGATCGTTGCTCTTTTCTCGAACGAGATCACGTCGCCGTTCAGATTAGGCATATTATTTCTCGTTCGTTTTAGCGATTATTGTGTAAGAGAATCCGATCCCCCCCCCCTCCTTCTAGCGCCAAACTGTGTGAACCGAAATCCACACTGTCGATTTTCCGTCAAATCTGGAAACTTAGGATGAAACCCTAATTTTCCCGAGGTCCTGGATCTCTGCGGAAATCACTAAAACAAACGAATTTAACGGAATATGGATGAACAATGAAGAACAGAGAATAAATAACTTGTGTGAAAGCTTTTATTAAATAAGAAATCGACAACTGTTACAAGAAGAATTGAAGAACTTAGAAGTCGAAACGTTCTAAGGATCTGGATTGCTAGTCTAAACGAGTCCTAAATTCCTAAGCTAACAGCCGCCTTTTTAGGTCTGATTTTCGTCCTCCTCCTCTTCCCTATGCCTCTGGCTTATATACTCCTTTCCCAAGTTGCTCAATCTTTCCATTTTGCCCGGATCCGAGTTTATGGGGAAACTTCCTTTTATCTCCATCCTTCCTTTCTTCCCGCGGAAATCTTCTATTTATCTTCAAACTTGCCTTTTACTTCCCTTCTGCGAGTAAACCGTCAAAACGTTATCGTATCTTCGGGTTTGATTTCGTTAATTTCGCGAGATGGGTTTTTATCGTGTTTTAGGACCTTTCGGGGCGGTTTACGATAAAAACCGTTTTACGATTTTATACGAGATCGTTTCCTGATCCGATGCCGTTTTTTTACGATTTTCTCGACGTTTTTTATTAAAAACACGTTTTTATGATCTTATCGAAAAATCTCGGATAAATCGTATAGTTTAGGCGATGTTCGGTGTCTTGCTTAACCGTTACCGTTTTATACGATTTCTTCGAGTTCTTTTAGAGAAAGCCGAGTTTTACGGTTTTTATCGTAAAACTCGAACGATAAGTCAGGTTGAGACAAAACGAGAGACATTTTGGCCGTGGTACAGAATGCGACCATTTCGAAGGGCGTAAGTTTTGAATCGGGGATGCGGGAGATCGAGGCTCGGGACGATCGGTTTGGCGTACGGAGAATCGAGCTGGTCCGGTCCAGCCGGGCCGGCTTAGTTCGCCAGCAGGCGAACTAGTGGAGAGGCTCCTAGTTCGCCTGCTGGCGAACTAAGCCAGCTCGGCTTAGTTCGCCAGCGGGCGAACTAGTCGTGACTAGTTTGCGTTTTGCGGCGGTTTCGGTTTTTTGCGGTTTTGTAAAACGACTTCTCGAGTTTTATAAAACGATCTTCGAGTTTTATAAAACGCCTTCTCGAGTTTTATAAAATGATTCTTGAGTTTTATAAAACGGTCTTCGAGTTTTATAAAACGTCTTCTCGAGTTTTATAAAACGATCTTCGAGTTTTATAAAACGATCTTCGAGTTTTATAAAACGGCTTCTCGAGTTTTATAAAACGATCTTCGAGTTTTATAAAAGGCTTCTCGAGTATTATAAAATGATTCTTGAGTTTTATAAAACAGTCTTCGAGTTTTATAAAACGTCTTCTCGAGTTTTATAAAACGATCTTTGAGTTTTATAAAACGATCGTCGAGTTTTATCAAACGATTCTCGAGTTTTATAAAACGATTCTCGAGTTTTATAAAACGATTCTCGAGTTTTATAAAACGGCTTCTCGAGTTTTAAAAAACGATCTTCGAGTTTTATAAAAGGGCTTCTCGAGTTTTATAAAATGATTCTTGAGTTTTATAAAACGGTCTTCGAGTTTTATAAAACGTCTTCTCGAGTTTAATAAAACGATCTTTGAGTTTTATAAAACGATCGTCGAGTTCTATAAAACGATTCTCGGGTTTTAAAAAACGATTCCCGAGTTTTATAAAACGTCTCCTCGAGTTTTATAAAACGATCTTTGAGTTTTATAAAACGATCGTCGAGTTTTATAAAACGATTCTCGAGTTTTATAAAACGATTCTCGAGTTTTATAAAACGGTCTTCGAGTTTTATAAAACGACTCTCGAGTTTTAAAAAATGATTTTCGCGGAAAGTAATGATTCCATCTTTACAGAAGTTATCGTAGGCGTTGATTTCGAGATTACGGTTTTTGACACCAACACTTTTGAGACCAAACATTTGATTTGCATGAGTGAGGCCTCTTTTGATAGCTTGTCATGTGCAAAATCTTGAGAGTATTGGAGGCGACATAGGATTGTTCTCATCTTTTGCTAGCATAGGAACCTCTTTTGAGCTAGTATCTAGGATGGTGAGTGGGTTTATGTGTTCTTAAAGTTAATATTTTGGGTTTTGGATGAGAGATTATTAGAAAGTGAAGCTAAAGTGTACCTTGAGAAAAGAAAGAAAGCCACTAAGGACCAAAACAAATGAAGAGAAGCTTTAGATTGTACCTAAATGAAAACCTTACCCAAAAAAAAAGGAGAAAAAAGAAGAAAAGTTAGAGCTAAGAAGTATAAAGTGTGTAAAGAGTCCCCAATTGGTGGTCTAAATCAATAAGAAGAAAAGAAAAAGAGAGAAAGAAACTTGTTCATTGGGTGAGTGATGTGAGTAAAGGTTATTTGGGATCATGGGATGAAGAAAAAGGGTTAGAACTTGTGATCACTTAGGAAAAGGGTAGAATGTTGAGAATAAGACTATGTATGCATGAGTTGCCTCTAGTCTTAGATAAATTTTGCATAATGATCAAGCTCCTTGTTCTTGAGTGATAGTCACTAAAAATGATGCATTTGAACCCTCCTTTTCATTCTCATTAGACCATTTGCTTGCCTAGCCAAATAATAGAGATCATGTGCCCATTTGTGAGAATTCACCTTGTGTGTGTGTGTGAGTGTGTTAACTAATGTGAGAGCTGGTTTAAAGAGCTTGTAAATTGAAGAGTTTTGCACCTTGCTTAAAGGCATAAGAGTGTGTTGATAAGCCTAGAGAGGCTAGAGTATAATAAGAGAGTGTGCTCATGCTATTTGCTATGTCTCTTTAGAATGGTAAGTTGAGTTCTAGATGTGTTTATTTTGGCCATGAGCTCCCACCTTCAAACCTCTCTTCCTATGAGTTCTAGAAAGTTCACTTGAGGACAAGTTAAGAACAAGTTTGGGGGAATTGATATCTTGCATATTTCCATTGTTTTATCTATTCATCCAATTGCATTTTGATCATATAGATCAAGATTTATTCATTTCTAGGTTGTATTTTGCATACATGAGTCTTTATTAGGTATTGGAGTACCCTTGGAGTTCTTGGAGGTGATTGGATGCATTTGAGGTTCAAAAGAGGAGTAAAGAGTGATCATTGCAGGAGGAGGTCCTGAAGCGACCTCCTGGAGCGACGTCCATAGGTAACTCCCAGCCAGAGCGACATCCGTAGGTAGCTCCCAGACAGACCGACCTCCCGGAGCGAGGCACCTAGGTCGCTCGCCTTTTTATTAAATCTGGAAGCCAAAACAGCCCCTGGAGCGACGTCTCAGAGCGACGTCCATAGGTCGCTCCCAGCCAGAGCGACGTGGCGAGATCGCTCCGCGTCATTTGCTTGGTTGAAACCTTGTATTTTCTAAGGACCTTTTGGTCATTTGTTTCTTGTTTTTACATTTTTTAAACCTAACTTTAAGGACCTCTTTGTAGCCTACCAGGCAGTGATCTTTGAACTGGAAGAGAAAACACAAAAACCTCTTGGAAAAGTTGATATCTATGAATCATTCTTCATTGTTCTTGTGATTCTGTTTTATTTCATTGCATTATCTACTCATCTTCACATGATTAAGCTTGAATCCAATATGGGTTTAAGAGGAATCATGAAGATTAGTGAGTAATCCACCTTTGGATTAATGGGATAGGAAGATTAAGGGTGATTAGGCTAGAATTAGGATGTTTAGTGTAGATTTCTCTTATTCCTTGCTAGTAGAGTATTCTTAATGCATCTTTTGAGTTGGCCTCTCAAAGTTTGAGCTTTAGGCATTTCCCACCTCACAAGGTGTTCGATGAAATGTCTGAGTCAACTCTCCTAAGCTTTTAACATACTTTACCGAAGACATTTGTTGTTAAAGGTGTCAAGATGGCTAATAGACTTGTTCTTAAAGATTACTTTTATAACATTTAACTGAAGACATTTGATGTTTGAGTTATGTTAGTAAATGAGCATTCATCTAGACATAGAACTTGCTTAGAGATGTGTCTAGGCTTAAGGTTGATAATTTAATTGATCATTTGCCATCCTTAGTTCGGAGTTTGATCACCCAAAGTCTAATCCCTACTCCCATAAGTTCTCATTTCTCTTAATCAAGGAAGTTATATTAGCTATCGTTTTTCTTATTCTTAGTTATAGTTCAAAACCATCATTTATTTGATTGCACTTAGATTAAGTGAGTACTTGCATTCTCAGTGCTTTAAAATCCCTTAGAATTGGTTCGACAATCTCTTATACTACAACATTTGTCTTAGCTTGAAAACTCCTAACTTCACTATTATCCACTGATGTCACACCAACATAGGTTCAATTCTCCACTGATGTCACACCAACATAGGTTCAAATAGTTATTTTCCTGTTTCCAGCTAGGTTGCTCAAATCCAATTTCGAACAATCTACTTGCCATCCCTAAGTCATCTATTGGTAACCTGAGACACACAATAGAAAGACAAGCAAAGTATGTCAAATAGATCATTATTTGTAGCAGATCTACGTAAATTTATATAATTAATACAAGTTCGAGAAAGTTAAATAGATCACTATCTAATTACAAGTTCGGGAAAGTCTATCATGGTTACACAAATACATAAGTATATTCTACTTGAAGCCGATATAAGAAGTTACATTTAAATTAGCCTCAAAGTATATTTCATTATATTCACAGTAATACAAAGTCTATTATACTTTTAATTGTAAGTAGTGTTCTATGTACAACACTTGTTAACCGATATAGTGTGTATATTCTATTTAACACAAACACATACTATTCTATTTGTTTTTTGGTTGATATTCTATTCAGCTTACAAGAACATATGCTAAGCAACAACAATACGAACAGGCAGGCTCTTCACAATTATTCCATGTTAACAAGGTAACAAAGACGACTTGAAAGTAGCATAGAATGAAAACAACATGCCAAACACAAAGCTCCAAAATTTTGGTTTGATGTGTTTACAATTAGCGAATCAGACATGGAGCAAAAAAATTACTTTAAATTAAGTTTTATCAAATCTATTTCATTTGTACTCAAGTAAGACAAAAGAATTGAAAGTTGTATAGAATAAAGAGTGAGTCTAAACACAAAGCCTCAAATTTTTGGGTAACATCGTACCGATACCGAGTTCCACATGCAACAGAGAATTACTTAAGATTCAGAGATACTTGTTATGGCATCCTTGCGACTATCACTTTCAGAATCCGAGAAGCATATCCTTTCCATCAACGATAGAGCCTTCAAAATTGAGAATTTTTATTCCACCTTCCACTCTCTTCACAAACATAGGCTGCAAAAATGGTTTGGTCCTCCAGAACAATTCTGTGAGAATGAAATTGATGCATTTGCATTCATTCAGAATGGATAAGGAAACTACTTACCTTTCTGATTTTTGGCTATTAAAAACTTATTTTGTGAATGGCTTATGACAAAGGAAGAGCCACCTTTCACTTTACACATTAACTATTTATTAATTTATGGATTTTTAACATAAAACCCCCTCAACTAAGTTTGTTTTGGGTAAAAACCCTTAAACTAAGTATTTAATGAAAAGACCCCCAAACTAACTTTATTTAGTGAATTAAACCCTCGCCGGTCATAATTACCAGTACTACCGGTAAATCTTCAGTTTAGAGGTTTTATTATTAAACATAAAAATCAATAAAATTCAAAATATAATAACATTATTTAAAAATACGTAATTTTAATTTTCAAAACTAGCATTTTAAAAACAATTTTGTAACTATATGAGTCTGATTTGTTATCCTTTTAAAATCAAATTTATATATGTAGAAATTTAAAATGTAAAAACCAAGAAAATATAACAAAAATTATCTAAAGATATACCTGTAGTAAAAATTATCAAAAATTATAAATATAAAAACAAGAAAAAAGAATAAAAATTATATCTTATTTAATAAAAATGTAATAATAAATCTTCATATGATTTTTATTATATTTTTGGTGTTTTAAAATTTTAATATATATATAAGGTATTTTAGAGTTAAAAATCCATTTTAAAAGGATAAGAAATCACTCATATATTTACAGAAATTTTTAAAATTTTACTTTTGAAAATTAAAATTACGAATTTTTAGATAATGTTATTATATTTTGATTTTTTATTTTTATGATTTTTTATGTTTAATGATAAAACCCCTAAACTAAAGATTTACCGGTAGTACTGGTAATTATGACCGACGGGGGTTTAATTCATTAAATAAAGTTAGTTTGAGGTTTTTTCATTAAATACTTAGTTTTAGGGTTTTTACCCAAAATAAACTTAGTTGAAGGGTTTTTATGTTAAAAATCCTTAATTTATATATATTTTCTTTTCAGGTGGAATCGGTGGCGTGAATGGGTACAGTCGAATCTTTCAAAGTTATATCTTTGAAAGTTAGGTCAATCTTTCATATAGTGAATTACTCCTTTCATTTCTTTTTTATGTTTTAGCTTAGTACAGAAAGTTTAAGAAATTTACATTCTTTTAAAATGTATTTTTGAAGATATGGTTTGAAAATCATTTAACTAATAATAAAAAATATATAAAATTAAATTGGTTGAACAGTTTCCAACAAAATTAAAATTAACTTTAAAATCTCAAAACTTCAAAACATGTTATATATTGAAATATCATAAATCTTTTAAAACATCATATAATTTGAAATAGAGGGAGTATAATTTATTTTACATCATATAGTACAATTTCCCTTAATAATATACTAAGTAATAACCCGCGCCTTACGCGGAATGTGATTATTAGTTTTGTTATTTTTTTAATAAAGAGATATTGTTTAATATGAATATCGCTTCAGTTTTAGATATTTTTTTTTTGTTTTTAATCTTCTAAAATATAAAAATCCTTCTAAATCAATATTTATTTTAGTTTGTTCGGGATAAAATGATTGATGTTTTTGGTTCTTCCGGTGATAACCAAAAAATATTATTATCTGTTTGATTTTCATGTTATATAAATTTTAGATAGTTTTAATGTGAAATAAATGGTTTTATGTTATAGTTTATAAATGGATGATAGTTAAAGAAAACAAAAATTAAATTATTAAGACAAATTATTTTATTACTATCTGGTCGATAGTCAAAAAAATATTAAGCAAAAAAACTTTCAACTTCTAAAAGAATTAAATAATTTAGTTGTGGTGAATATTTAATTTTATATGTACACACATCTGTCGATGTGCACATGCGTATGTAAATATTATATAAAGGTGGTTGATAAATATATAAAGATAATTTTAATTAATACGAAATGATATTTTTACTGAAAATAATACATGAGAAATAAAATTCTTAAAATAAAACTAATTAAAAATAAAATAAGCCTAGACATAATGAAGTTTTTTCATATAAATAAAACCAAATTGTATTCGTAAATAGGGTTGGACATGAATCGAATATCCGAGTATTTGAAGGTATTCGTGCCGATGTGATTCGTAGCCACATGGGTATTCGGTGTCTTGGATACCAATTTGATCCGTAATAAAATAAAATTTCTTAAAATAAACTAAAAATCTAAAAGATAATACAAAATAATAAATTTTATTACAAAATAAAACATTATTTAAAATTTTGAATTGTAATACCTAATATAATAAATTTAATACATAACAATATTGTAATATTTATATAAATTATATTATATATATATATATATATAATTCTTTAAATATATGTATATATATATATATGCATATAACATATCTAATCAGATACCCATTCGTAAAAATATTAATATTTGTGATTTTCTTTGTTGTTTACGGATATTGCATTTTAGAATTTGATTTGTTTCTAGAATTAAGAATATCTATATTTTCGGTTCAAATCAAAATAGAAACGAAAAAGAATAAAAATTTATAAATATTTGTCCAGTCATATCCATAAAGAATAAAAACAATATGTATATATATATATATATATATATATATATATATAATTATCCATTTTGATTAGAGATGAAAAATCAGGATAGTGTTATTTTTATTAGAACCTACATGTGAGTCTTAAAGCATCTCCAAAAAGCCTTCAAACCCTATATTTGTCTGAAATATTCAAATAAATTATATATATATGTAATTAATACTTAAAATATATAAATATACTAAAATAAAATAAAAGATAATATAAAAGAATAATACTTAAATAGAACACTTTGGGTTGATTAATCATATATGGGGACACTATGAAAATAATAGTAGTGAGCAACTTTTAATTTTTATTTTTTTATGAATTAAAGTGTGTTTTCTATTATTATGTTATGTATTTTGTTTTAATATAAATTTTGTTTATAAATATTATGTTTAATTTTTGTAAAGTGTAGTATTATTTATCTATATAAATTTTAGTGATTATCATTAGTTTATATTAAAGTTAGAGACTAAAATACAAATAGCAGAAAATTTTCAAGATAGAATTGAGGTTTCTTCTTGGAGTAACACACCTTCAAATTTTCATTTTGAGGATTCTCTCCCCTTAAAATGAAGTTTTTTTTTGAGATGCTCTTATATCCAAAAAAAATCAGAAAATTTATAGTATGAACGCATTTATATAGAGTTTGGCTGATAAACTTTCTACATATGATATATCAGCGTTTTCATTCTCAAATCGATGTGAATCTAACACGTGTCCTTTAAAATGTAAACTTGCAATGTTTTTCTTTAATATATAAAGATGTGTAAACGAGATCTATGGTTGGGTTTGGGCCTTTTTAATTGTCCTTACGGTAAAGCACCACGCCTTTGTTCGAGTTAAAAAATTCAACATTGGAAAATGCAACTTTATTATTAAACAGTGACTAACGTCTGAAGGTAAAATGTCTTTTCAGTCATTGTATGACATAAAAATTCAAATTTTCTACTAAAAAAAATCTCTTTAAGTTTCAAGTATGATTTTAATTTGCGACATAGGAGTAGTATATAACATTTAGTCGACGTCACCCCATTCATATTCAAATACGGTGAAAATTAATGATAACGGTTACAAATACATTAACATGTCAATTATTTTAATTCAATTTTCAGAAGAGAAAAAATAACTTGTTTCTGTATACAGGTTTTTCTTTTATAAAGGGTTTTCTGTATAATGATGCACACTGATAAAACAATCGAATTATTTTAGAAAATAGATAAACTATTCCAAATTGGTATCAATTGGTGATAAGTAAACGTGACATATCTTTTATATATTCGATTTTTAAAATCGATCATTAATTTTATTGAACTAAACAATAATTAAAAAAATGAGATTAAGATGATGTGCTCGTAGCCTCGTAGAATTTACAACGGTCATCAATCATATACATGCACCAGCGCTATGCCACTATCGTTCATATTATGATATTAACTATAGCATGAAAGCCCTTTTACAAAAAAAAAAAAGAAGACAAAAAACTATAGCAGTTGCAGAAATGAAGCCATGCACAAGGTTGATGTTAAATTAATTTCAACACCAAATTACTAAAACCGATTATTCAAAAACTATGTAGTAAGGGATTTTAATCATTAATGTATAACTTAGAAATGAAAGGGAAAGAAACATGGGGAGAAGAGAAAAGTGATAATCATGTGAAAGAGAGTCTCATAGGAGTTAAAATAAGCAAACTTTGCTTTGTTCCTCTTTTTTCCTTTTCCCACTCTCTCTTTTCATCTTTTTCTTTGTTCATCCTTTTTTGTGATTTAAACCTTCGTTTTTTAAATTCTAGGCTTCTTTTTGGAATGGATTTAGGGTTTATAAAAGGGAGAAAACTACCTTGGGTTTCATATAAAAGCAAAGCATCGAGAGCGTGTGGGCTGTTAAAGATAACCATTCCAAAGTTTTCACCTTTCTATTATTCTTCATGTGATGGATATTTTAGTTAGTTTATGTTCAGAAAAGACATTCGATGGAGTTTCTAATATAAAAATCACATAATTTCAAAACGAAATTAGAACATTTAATATTTTCTTAGAATTGCGTAGGGGTCGTCTTTTTCATAAGGAACATTTTGTTTTGTAAGTTAACTGATTTGATAGACTTAACTGACATTGCTAAATGTTTTTGTTTGCACAAATAAAGGAACAGTTTATTTTTATTTAAATATATCCATCAATTAATTATAGAATTTGAATTTAATTATTCGCATTTATTTGTTTTAGGAAAGAAGAAAATAAAAAAGAGGAATAAAATGAGAATATAGAAGGTGGAAATGTAAATAAAGAAAACAATAAAAATGGTATAAAACACAAATAAAGATTTTACTTTTCTCCTCCAAAGAAAACA
This sequence comes from Eruca vesicaria subsp. sativa, assembly GCA_932364175.1. Classification (NCBI taxonomy): domain Eukaryota; kingdom Viridiplantae; phylum Streptophyta; class Magnoliopsida; order Brassicales; family Brassicaceae; genus Eruca; species Eruca vesicaria. Next base: position 24,228 of record CAKOAT010187377.1, on the reverse strand, counting down.
AAAGAGTGCAAAGAAAGAAAGAAAAAAGAGAGCCTTATTTACCATTTACCACTTTTGATTCTATTTATTTTTCCTCTTTTCTCTGTCAAATTTCTTTATGACTTGCTTCTCTTCTAGCTCCTTTCTTAACCTAGAGTTCTTCTAGCCCCCATGTCCACACAACACACATTCTCTCACCTCTCTTTCTCTCACACACTACTCAAGTGTCATTTTCTTACATATACTTCACACAAAAGAAATAACCATTCAGTACATACTGCCTTGTCATTGATTTCTCTCTCTCTCTCTCTACATCTCAAAAATCTCTGTAAAAACAATTTAATCTCAAAACAATAGAAACAACATTCTCAACAAAACTCAGAAGTCTCCTCCTCAGTCCTAAATACCCTTTTCTTTTTCCTCCCTACCCACAATAGAAAGATATAGTCTTTGTGTGTTTGTCCGGATTCAAGAAGACAAGAACTAGGGTTCATATCTCTGGAAATCGACTGAAGAATTTCTACAAGAAGAAGTTAAAGCTCTCTTCCATGGAGTTGTTTCCTGCTCAGCCTGATTTATCCTTACAAATAAGTCCTCCAAACAGCAAGCCGTCATCGGCGTGGCAAAGAAGAAGACCAACAACAGATCAAGAAGATCATGAGGAGCTCGATTTAGGGTTTTGGAGAAGAGCTCTTGATTCAAGAACATCTTCTCTAGTATCTAATTCCAGCTCAAAACAAACCAATGATCATCATCATCCTCCACTCGAGGCCCTCTCACTCTCTAACGACTCTCATCATCATCACCATCACCATCATCAACAACACCCACACCTTCTCCCTAATTGCAACGGCTCTAACATCTTCACCCCTTTCCAGTTTTCGACACAACAACAACAACACTTGCTTGCTCATGACCTTAATACTCACTTAAGACCGATAAGAGGAATCCCTCTATACCAAAACCCTCTTCCACATCATCATCACCGTCCTCCTCCGTGTTTCCCTTTCGATCCGTCGTCACTAATTCCCTCTTCTTCGCCCGCTCCCACCGGAGTCAACAGCAACAACAATAGCTTTGTTAGCAGTAGAGTTAACCCTAATTACCACAATCATCAACATAATCATCAGACTCTAAACAGAGCGAGATTGATGCCGAGGTTCCCAGCTAAACGAAGCATGAGAGCTCCTCGGATGCGATGGACAACCACTCTTCATGCCCGTTTCGTTCACGCCGTTGAATTGCTCGGTGGCCATGAAAGTATGTTCCCTTTATCTCTTTTCTCATTACTTAATCATTTAATGGGGTTTTTGATTATTTACATCAATCTAATTAATTAGGAGCAACACCAAAATCCGTTCTTGAGCTTATGGATGTCAAAGATCTTACATTGGCTCATGTTAAATCCCATTTACAGGTAAAATTCTGTCACTAAGAAAAATAATTTATTACATAATTGTTATGTAAATTCATTATTTATATATAAGTATATAGTTAGTGGAAGTACAAAAATAATTTTATGTATATTATAATTTAGTTAATAAATAAACTTCTCGGGTATCGATGCATTTGACTCGGTGACTTCCTTAAATCAGAGTTTCACTCGAGTCAGATCGAATCTTGTTTTCTTCTGATCCTTCCTTCTATATTCTTATCTTAATAAATCCGAATTCTGCTCACCAATAATGCAATGGATGTGTTTAGACAAAAGAAAAAAAAGCAAAATGTATATTCCATACATGTAAATAATCTCTTGTTTTTTCTTTCTTGGCTAGATCTGATGGTCCTTATAGACGATAGACAAGACCTTTTCTCCAATCTTTTTTTTTCTTGGAAGAATAAACTTATCTTGTTACAAGTTAACCAAAATTACTCAATACTACTATTACTGACACGCATAGAACAGAAAGTTGGAGAGAGAACTGGAGGGTTGTAGAAACTACATATGTAATTGTGCTAATTAAATTAACAAACAAATTTCAAGATATTCATGAAAAACATTACTTACTCAATTTTATTTTAATTGTCATTTTAAGTTTCTGCACACAGATTAAAAATATTTAATTTTTCATATTTTCAAAATAAAAGCACAATTATCTATATACCTAACTACATTTTAATCAATAAACAAATAAAAAATAGATAAAACTAATAAAGTCTACATTAAAACTATAAAACTACTTTTATTTTCAAACAATTTTTTTCTCTAAAACGACAAAAAAATGGAACGGATGGAGTACTACTTTTGGTTTCTTATCATCCATTCTTCAACTGGCTTATACACCACAGTTTATACTTACTAGTATATAACTATTGGGGTTTATTTTTTCTTATCATCAAATATTGTTGGTTTTAGTTGGTTATATTCTTAGCCATACCAAATCTTAGGACATTCTAATTAAGGATAATTACCAAATGTAATTTATCTTTCCATAAGAAAGAAAATATTCCAATAAAATATAAAAATCAGAAAGGGAGAGTACAAGAAACACCCAATAAAATATAAAAATCAGAAAGGGAGAGTACAAGAAACACCATCATTTCTCAATGATGAATGGTTTTGGTCTTACATACAATGATAGAGAGAGATGGAAGGTTTATACGTTAACCATGGTTCCATTGTTTTGACCATGGTAAGACACATAAATTCATGCATGGGTACATGAAAATCGTAAACTTCATTAATAATGCCAATGAATGCTTCTGTGTCTGAACAGTTCTATAGTAGTATTTTGTTTTCTTTCTTTTTCTTATCTTCCAATGTGTCTGTATATAATATACAGTACATATTATAGTTTTATTCTCTCCCTTTTTGTTCAAAAAAAAAAAAACTCTCCCTTTTTAATATTGGTTTGTACTATTCAACTGTCCGAACGCAACAGTACATTGTTCTCCTTTCTTTGGTCTTCTTTCATCGCCATACAACTCTTTTTTTTTCTTTTTTTTTTTGTGGTCAAACGCCATACAACTCTAACATGCATCATATAAGGAGGTCCAGACGAAATACTATTTAGACTTCTTTTCATTATTTAGACTTTGGTTTCTTGACTTAATCTAAATTGTAATAAATTACGTACAAGCGTTTTAATTTTGTTTTTGTGTTATAATATCAGATGTACAGAACAGTGAAGACAACCGACAAAGCAGCAGCGTCGTCAGGTTAGTTAGTGATATTAATTCAGATTATTTTGTAGTGTAATTATGAAACGTCCAAAAATTTAAGAAATTTAAGTATATAATGATTGCAACCCTAATTTTATGTGACTCAGGACAATCTGATGTCTATGAAAATGGATCCTCAGGAGATAATAACTCAGACGATTGGATGTTCGATATAAACAGAAAATCTAGAGATAGCGATGGATTGACGAATCCATTAGAGAAATCAAATGCTCTATGGACCAATTCTTCCGGGTACGTACATATACGGTCTAACTGTACATTCATTCATCTTTCTCAAAAAAACTATACATACATTCATATCTTCATACATATATTGATCCATATATGTATATGTGTGTGTGTGTATTTGATATATATATATATATATATATATATATATATATATATATATATATATATATATATATATATATATATATATATATAT
>CAKOAT010187377.1:4273-20539 GCA_932364175.1 Eruca vesicaria subsp. sativa | reverse complement strand
ATTGCGTAGAACAAACAACAAAATTTTTGGAACGGATAAATTATATTATATATATACACAATGAAGAAGAGTCTAAGACTTGAAACACTGGTAATTGTTCAAGTCTGTTTATGTTTCTGCTTTATAATCATGTTTTGTCTCCCTCTCAGCCACACCCAGTGGATCGAGTTGGGACAAAACAATGATAGGTTAGTCACAAAACATGTGTTGTTCTCTCTATCTCTCGAATTAACAACTGAGAGAGAGTTAAGATTTTTGCAAAACAAGAATTAGCAATATATTTAAGCTCTCCTATCTACATACACACTTACTAGAACGCGTTACGCATATACAAACACAAATGTAGTAATGTTTAGATATACCAAAAGGCGAATGGGTAGTGTGTGAAAATCAATAATTAACAAGTACGAGTTGTATGCATATAGAATAATTCGAAATTCTAATATACACAATCTAGTGCCTTTATTTTATTCAACAATTAATAATAATCACTGCAAAAAGAACTTTAGATAACCATTTCGAATTAGGTATACTATTTTTTTTTAGAATGGTTAACAGCTTCTTTTTTGTAACTGAGAATGGTTTACAGTTAACACATGAACAAATGGGAAAACACATGGGCTGGGATGAAAATATTGATTTTTGAACTTTATATGTAAATAATGTAAAAACATATATATATATATATATATATATTTAACAAACACAGTTCTATATTTTGTTTACGTTAAAGATATACAGCCATACCAGTCGACAGAGATATAAACAACTTTGTTATTACTAAGAGAAAAACGCTTTGTTTTCTTTCGTCCTATTATTTCTTAATTCTCATCTTCCTTTTCACTTTTCTTCCTCTTTTTGTTTATTTCTTTGCTTGTTTTATATCTTTGCTTATTTTATTTATTTCCTTAAAGCGAAAATCGTATATATATATATACTCTCATATTACTAAGCTTTTGTTGGCTTTTGCAGAGAGGCACGTTTGCATGGGAAGCTAATCGATAATGTTGCAGAAATTATGCTACCTTCTGAGGTACGATTCATCTTTTTCTGCAAATATAACTACGTACACACGTATATGTATATATATATATACACGTATATACTGTACTAATATTAATTTTATTTATGCATTGTCGATTTATTTATGGGTTTGAAAATAAAAAGTCACCCGAAACCCTCAAAAGGGGTGCAACAAAAAGGGCTTTCATTAAAGCTTGCTTTAAGAATTTTCAAAAGCAAAAGGTATTTTCGTTATTTAGACATTTATAGGAAAATAAAGAAAAACTAACCCCATTGACATTGACCACGAGGAGTTTTTGTTTTGACCTTGACACGCACATATTGTGACTCGTGAAAGCTTACGCCTTGAGGTGCGGTTATCTAAGTTTGAAGCCAATATGGGTAAAAGCAAAACCATGGCAGCTACCACTGAACAATTGGAATAGATTTAAATATTCGTGTCAATGTCAAATACTAGTAATTAGGACAATAAATCGGTTTTAGCTTAGATGTTCGTACGAATGTCATAATTATCTACTGCATAATACAATAACTGTAAACACTATATATGTAACATTACAATCCCTTACACTTAGTGTTTTATGGGATTCTACACTTTTTTATTTTATCTATCAAGACATTTAATAAAGATATAAATAATACCGTTGGGATGAATATATTTTTTTTTTTTGAGCAAATACCGTTGGGATGAATAACTATTACAATGGAAGTATAAATTTGCTTGAGCTTCACCTTTCTCCCTTTGTCGATAGTTTGAGATTATGTCCATGATCACTTTCCATTCATATAATTACTATACATATTTTTTAGAACTATATAATTATCATACATATTAAGTTATTAACATATATACAATGCAAACTATTAATCACATTATATATTTTTAGCTAATTGTTTTTGTTTGGGGTTTTAATTAAACAGAAGGAAGTAGATGAAAAGTGTTTAACTTATGAGAGGAAATCATCGGAAGAGATAAGCTCATCAAACATCTCTGAAACAAGCCCCTTCAAGCCGAATCTTGAGTTTACTTTGGCTTGATCTCACGCAATGTATTGTGGTAGCTAATTAGTAATTATTTAGTATTAATCTACTTCTGTTTTTTCTAATGACTAGTCTCTCGATATTCATATTAATTGAATAAGTTTTGTTTTAAGCTTAAATCTTAATGTCCTCTCGGAAGGTTGTAAAACGCTGTTTCTTTTTCCTTCTCAACTGAGAAGAGCTAGTCAAAGAATCGGATACTAAAGGGACAATAAATGTTAGTATGTTTCTTTTGTTGAACGGTTACAATCCAATGTTAAAGGGACGGAAATGTAAATAAAATTAATAATAACAGAGGCAAAGGAAAGAAATAAAAGATAAAAAGCAGAAAGAAGAAAAGAGGGGAAAAGGTTTTAAAAGAGAGATAAAAAGGACATGAATGAAAAAGAAAGCAAACAAGTTAAAGAGAATGGGTAAAGTTAATTTAAAAGAATATCTATATATTTTTCCACTAAATTTATTTTGTCAAGAAAAATTGGGTGTGATTGTGTGAATTATGGTTAATAATATGATTAATGATTACCTTTATGATTGCCCTTAAGATCTTAGAGGTGGTATAAAGCATATGAACTGTCTGTCACCATAAGCTTTTCGAAAAGATAATTAACTTGTGCAATAAAGCAAAGAATATATCTTTATTCTCTTAAAAGAAAGCAATATCTCGTATGTTTTTAGGTCCAAAGTATGAATTCGGGACTTGTTTCTTGAAATACTTATATATATATATATAATATACATATATCAGTATGCATCACTAAAGTTCATTGAATATATTTGATAGGGGAAAAAAGTAAAAGACAAAAGAGAAAAATAGAATATTTGTATGCGTAAGGTAGATTCCCACCAAAGAATGTTTAGCTCATTGCTTTCACTTAGGAGGTGTTTGATGTTTCCTCACTCGTCACCACTCGAGCAATCCGATAGTCAAAATGAGTAGATTGACGTTTCTTTGAAAACTATAACGTTCATAATCTGGCTAGTTTTCTTACGCTATGTAACTAAATACTAAAGAGAGAATTAGGCAAATGCCCAAAATCCAAGCCAATATTAGGCAATTACCCATGATGGGACATAAGAGTAAAGTTTTTTACAATTTTGACTTGTTCAGACGATTTCGCCCTTCTCACTTTCTCTTTCCCATGTGAAATATCTGACTTTTCTCTCTCTTCCTCCAACGATTCTTCATTTCTTTCTTACATTCATTTTATTTAAACCACACATATTTTTTACATAACTCTTTTTCACATTCATTTCTTTTTTTTTCTCTTGATTTTTGTTTCTCATCTACAATTTTATTTGTAGATAATTTTTAAATTTACTCATTTTGATAGAGAAATGAAACTCCAACAATATTTATTTGTTAACATATAAAACCTAACGCATGTATTGACATCTACAAAATTTATTAACAACTAACATCTCTGTTAACACTTGTAATACATGTCTTTGTTAACAGCTAACACATCTGTTAACATTTACAAAATTTGTTAACAGTTAATGCCTCTGTTAATACTTCCGGTACTGTATTTGTTAACAGTTAACACTTTTGTTAACATCTACATTATTTGTTAACAGCTAACATACGTGTTAATATCTCGGCGAATTTTTAAAAAACTTCAATGCTGATTTTTTCAGAATATGGTGAAATTAGATTCAAAAGAATAGTAGTAAAATTGTAATAAATTTTTTCGCAACAATAAATTTTTACAAAGAAAAAAAAGGAATTAACATGATAAGAGAGTTTGAGAATGAGAAAGAAGGGGAGTTAAAGGAAAGAGAGTGTCAGGAGAGAGAGTGTGTCAGAAGTGAGAGAGAAAGAGAGTCACATGCATCTAAAGGAAGGGCAATTTCGTCACATAAAATGATCAATCCCATCATGGTTATTTGCCTAATATTGACTCTCAAAAGGGTATACTAGCAAATTATCTCAATACTAAAAGTGTTACTTTTTGCTCAAAAAAAAAAAAGAACAACTAAAAGTGTTACTTTGATAGGACATAACAAACCAAATCTATAGTTTAAGCTTTTTTAAGAAGGATAAATCGTAGTAGCTTACCGGTTATTACTGTGACAGTTATCTATTTCCTGTATAACCACTGTCTTTATGACATTATTGTTCATATAGTGGTAGCAAACTCTAAATCATCTGTTTGCCAAATTAATCTTGAAAACATCAAGTGAAAGAGTATACAAAACAAGTGATTTTTTTTTTTTTTGCAGCATGGAGATTTCCTCATCTGAGCTCAAATACCAGGATTAACTCAAACAACTACGGCATATACCAAATCATACTAAATCAAGATCAATGATTCGCAGTGTCTACTAGAAATTAGCACTCTTAATACATGTAGTTCTTAGATAAGTATATTGCATTTTGCAAATCAAGTAAACCTCAACCACTGCCAGATTATTCATTTACTGTCTTTGTGAGAACGTGCTAATCTTGAGTCAATCATGACATACATTAATCTTTCTACGGTATATATGTTTACCTTCTATGTCTTGTGGACTTAAGCTTTTAAATGCGAAATGTGAGCCAACTAGAATTAGAAAAGTCTATTGTACCAAAATTTTTAAGTACTAGGCTCCAAAGATTTCTATAGTGATTAGTTAAATCATGGTAATTTGCATACCTAGATTTTCCGTTGCTTGCCTAAAACCTTTTTTCCGAACTTGATGTTTAAACTCCCCTAAATCTTCTGCATTCTCATATGTTAAGCAAAAGCCTCTATATATGACCAAAAGAGAAATCTACAACTAAAATATTCATTGAAATAAATCAAATTACAATAATTTTTAGCTATGATCATGTCAAGTATATGTTCCAATAAACTAGCTAAAATTTATTCATAAACCAAATAATAGATTAATTTCCAATTTGACTGTGGCCATGAGTATTCAGTTACCCTTTATTAATAATTTAATATACACTTGATATAAAAAAATTGTCATACCTCTTTTTCTAACAAAATGGAGTAATTATTTTTTTGTTTGTTATTCAATTTTTCATTTCATTTTGTAATAAATTATGAAGTGTAGTTGTAGATGCTCTAACTTTGGCAAAAGAAATAACAACAAAAACTGAAAGAACAATTATAATCATAATGATCCAAAATCTTGAGAAAAATAAGGGTGGTGGTCTTCATTTATGGGTACTCGCATTTGACAACTGAAACACGGCCTGGTGTCATTATCACGTCACGTGCATAGTGAAACATTCGAAACATTTTTAATATACAATATCTTAGTATAATATAAAATTCAAGTTTCGAAAGCAAATAGAATATGAACGGCATGCAAAAGGTAGTAATCATTCACCAATAATGGCAACAATACCCATCCACTCATGTAATTTAATTAAACGTTATCACATGGTAGTATTTTGCAAACGAAATATCCACACCAAACTAATATAATTAAGGGAAATTAGGTGAAATGGCCATGAAAAAAAACTAAATTTAGTAACTAACTAAAATTTCCCCTTCTCTCTTCATTTCTCTCCCTGTCTCTCTCTACTCTCTCATTAGAAAACTAATTTTCCTTTTTTTTTGGTTATTTGGCAAATAAACCCTATAATTAATCAGTTTATACAGCATGAAACGCAGATCTAACATATTTAAATTGTAAAATGATCTTTTGCTTTTAGTTAAAATTATAAAATGAATATAAATATTGATTAAATATGTCTAACTAATTGTCAACTCAAGTTTGGTTAGATTTTACATGTATACAAGTTCAAAGTTGTTTTTGGTTTTAAGTTTTAACATATCAAAGTTGAAGGTGCTAATGAAATCCTATCTGTCTAATGAAATCTTATCTGTTGCCCAGAAAAAAATTAAAGTGGAAGGTGTTATAAGGACACATTTTTAAAAATAATGAGATAAGAGCATCTCCAATCTAAATGGAGTAATTTTATTTTTGTTTGTTCATCACTCTATTTTTTTTTTGTCGTCAACTTAAAACAAACTCTAAATAGACTCTGCAAACCAAACTGGTAAATCGGCATCCATATGAACAACATAAGAGGATTGCTTCCTGACACTGCGTGCGAGGCTGTCCGCCTTGGTCTTTAGCGTTCTTGGTATATGGATGATCTCTGAGTGCGTGAAACTTTCTTGCAGAAGCTTTATATCATTCAAGTAATTTGCAAAGGCTGGCCATTCGTCTGGTGCTGAAACCATCTTCACCAACTGAATACAATATGTAGCAAACGTGACTTGAAATTGACGTAAATTTTTCATGCACTCCATTGCCCATATGAGAGCTTCAATTCTATCTCCAAATGAAGTGGGGATAGAATTGCTCTTGTGTTCCTTGTTCTCAAAAGTCCTTCAAACTCTTGAAGAGTACTATACCATCCCTGCCCCGAGAATTTTTTTTGATCTTTCCAAGATCCATCCGTAAAACACCAATGCCCCAGTATCTGTGGTAGCCTAACCTCTTCATCCGCATGGTATTTTGGGATTACTTGCCTTAATGATTCTTGGGCCTCCCTCCATAATAGAGATTCAGTCTTTGCCACTTTGAACGTATCAGTTGCCTCCACATCAATATTACTGAAAACTTTATTATTCCTAACCTTCCAAATATACCATAAAATCCAAGCAAATTAGTGGTCCTCCATCTCGGGCTTTACCCTCTAAAAAAGATGATCCATGTTTGTGAATAACGCCTTGGTAGGGAAAATCTCTTGGTTTGAAGGGATTTTGGAGAGTGCCCATACTTGTATCGCCGGAGGGCATTCGAAGAAAACATGGTTAACTGATTCCTCGCTAGCTCCACATCTCGCACAATGTATGTCCCCTTGTATACCTCTCCCCTTGTACTTCATCACCGGTATGCATCCAGTTACAATCTGCCAAAGGAAATGTTTTATCTTTGGTGGACATCAGATCTTCCAGACATGGGCCTTTAGCAGTGTTACCGTAGGTCCATACTCCATTGGTTTTTTCTCCCTATCTGGATATACTCTCTCCACATGATACCCTGATTTAACCGTATACCTTCCATTGGTTGTGAAGTGCCATCCATCATGTTCTTACAGTCGATGTTTACTTAGAGGAATACTTTCAATAATCTTCACGTCCTCCGGATCTACTATAGCCCGTAGTGCCTGAGAATTCCATGTCCTTGAAATGGGATCGATAAAAGAATCCACAGTGAGATTTTGGATGAGATTTTGTTGATTAGAATTGACTGGTCTCGGGCGAGTGGATGGGATCCAAGGATCATTCCATACTGAAATGGATGATCCTGTTCCCACCCGTTTAATAAGTCCTTTGCTAACAAGAGATCAAGCCGAAACCATACTACGCCAGCCATAGGAAGGCGAGTATGATCGGGTCGGTTCCAGGGGTGATGTATTCTTGAAATACCGTCCTTTAAACACTCTAGAAAAAAGCGTATTAGGATTTTCAATCAAACGCCATAATTGTTTTCCTAGCATAGCCGTGTTAAAATCCAATAGTTCCTTAAAACCCACGCCACCCTCCTCCTTATCTGTACATAGTTTATCCCATGAGACCCAGTGCTTCCCGCTTGTACTTCCCCCCGAGCTCCACCAGAATTTTGACACAGTACTTGTCAACTTGGAGACAACCGTTTTTTGAATTCTGGAACAAGACATGACATGATTTGGTAAAGCTGTTAGAACTAACTTAATCACCACCTCTGTTCCCCCCTTAGAAAAGAATTTTAAAGTCTAAGCATTAACTCTATTGCTCATATGATCCTGGGCAAAACCAAACACTTGTGTCTTAGAGCCTCCCAAGCTTTCTGGGAGTCCCAAGTACTTCATCACTCTATTATGGAGTGAGAAATAGAGCAGAGTTGAAATAATTCTACTCTATATTTTTTTTACTCAATTTCTCACTCTATAATAGGATTTACTCCATAAATAAAGTAATCTACTTTTTGTTTGTTCATAAATTTTTTTTTGAAGTTAAAAATATAGTGAAGTTGGAGTATTTTTACTCTATAATCACTTTTCCTCTATTTTGAAATAGAATATGGAGTTTTACATTGAAAATGCTCTAAGGGGACACATCATAACTTAGTCGATTCACAAGAACAAGAAGAATTATAAAGTAGGAGAACAACTGGTGTTACTCTCACTTAATTCCTTGGGCTACCCCAAATTTAATTGATGTTCTGTTAGATCATCACTATTTTTTAACATAAACTAATTTTGTGTCATTTTAATTGATGTTAAAGATTAATTTACATTTAAAAATATAATGTTTTATACAATTTATCCTTGTTACATAACAATAACATTAAATAAGAAATTCAACCAATAAAAATGCATTACATAATTGGTTACAAATGTCAAAAATATTAACCTTTTCAACAAAGAAAAACAAATTGTTTTGAAAAAATCCTTAAACTTCAACTATTATGAAACATGGGATTCAATTCGTTTTAGAATATGTTCAGAGTATAATATATTTTACATAATAGTGATGTTTCAAAATATAAAATATTTTTTAGACTTTAAGTAAACTTTAATTTTATTAAAAATTATGAAATCAGTTATTTGTTTATTTATAATTAACTAAATTAATTAAATTTAATTTTATGGATTTTCAAACTTTGTTTGTTTTTGTTTAATATACTATATATTTTGAAATGAGGTAGTATATCAAACATTTTGAAATAATATTAACAACTCAATGACTAGATTGTTGCCTAAAATGAAACCATCTCCCTCTAATAGTTATAAGTATTAATTTAGAGAAATTGCCAAAAAATACTTGTTCTTAATACTATTTTTTCATGTTTAATCTAACCACATTAATTTTTAGTTTAAAAGAGTTAAATAGACATTATACCATTAGGATTACCTAAATTAGATTTAGGAATGAAATATGAGGGATAAATTTTGGAGTGTGGGATTTATGATTTAAATAAATAACTACTTAAATTTAAAAATTAAAAATTTAAAATAGTTTCAAAAGGGATTTTTGAATTAAAAATTGAAAAATTGAATTTTTTTTATAAAAAAATTTGATTTTAAAAACATATAATTTCAAAAATATAAAGTGAGTTTATAGAAATCGCTTATCTCTTTAATGAAATTTATACTTGAGGCTTTTTGTGAGAATATCTCTCCACTCAAGTTAAACAGGAAAATTAGTATAAAAATGATGTAAAGTAGAATTCGCATTTAAATTTACGTAAATGTAGGTAATTTTATCATGAGCTATCTATGCTCATCCATTAAACAAATATTATTTTCATTTATACTTGTTAATATTTTTTGCTCGCTTCTGTCACTCTCTCTTCGTTTGAGGCAGAGACTGAAACACTGTATTTACTGTCGTACGAACAGAAGAGCACAAAGTCCACAGAATGTCAAAAGTATATATTATTAATCCATCATTACATTATCATTTCAACTTGGGACCAACGTACACACTCTCTCGTCAACGTGTCGTTATCTTAACGTTTGATTTGTTGGTTTCTGCTGCTTTCTTAACCGTCAGATCTGATATTGCCAAATGTTGCTAAGATGTTATACTGAGCAAGAGGAAAGTGACCAGTAAAGTTGACGCTCCTTGTTTTCACCTTCAAGAGAAATCGTTTTCTGCTTCCTTTTTATTTTGTCTTGTTCTCGGACTACAACCTATAATTGCAGAAAAGAAGTGTTTCAAAGATAAGAATTTTTTTTTTGTATGTGAAAACGCATGTTCAAGTCTTCAAGACATGTAGAAATTTCTTAAAATCATAGGCTTTAATGGTGGTAGAGGTTTACATATTGTTGTGATTTACATCAGAAGGCAATTGAAATGTTAAACAAACATAAATAGAAACTAGTAGTACTATAAATAATAAAAATTTAGTAGTACTTCATAAATTTTGAGAAATTAATTAATGAAACATGCAGTGTAAATGTATGTATTATTCAGTTACCGGAAAATAAACATTGAACATTCATAATTCCATAAACAAAACAAAGATAATGAGCTGCATTTTGAGAAGAAGAAAACTTTGTTTTAGCCTTATAGGCAAAAGTACTACAACTTTTTTTTTTGAAAAAGGGCTTAAAAGTACTACAACTTGTTACGCATTTAGAACATCTCCAATCATACTGCCAAAAATACTGCAAAATGGAGTAGAAAATACAGTCATGAATAAACAAAAAATGCATTACTGCATATAATAAGACACCAAAATACCAAATTTTCTGTAATTTTATCTTCAACAAAATATCAAATTTGACATAATTCCACCAAATTTAGTTAGTGTAACACTATTTACTACACTAAAATTTTAAAATAAATATTTGATTATTTTTCATTTAATAATATAGTTCAGTTAATATCAAATTTAAAATTACACATAAATATGTTGTCCAGTTCAAAAAAACATAAAAATATTGTATTATGTCAATTTTAATTTATTTTCCCATAATTAAAAAATATATTTTTATTTTTTATTTTCAAAATAAATCACTAAATGATTATTATAATTGATCATTTACAAATAATAATCTAAATATGATAAAATGATCATTTAACAAGTAAAAATAATAAAAAAATGAAAACATCAAGTAATATAGAAATATATTTTGGTGTAAAATTTGGTGTTACAGTTAGAGATGATAAAAAGTTATAACAGCAAAACACAAATTTGATGTAATTTCCAAATTAAATTTAGTTTTTTCATTGGAGTACCCTAAATGTAACAAACTTTTAAGCCAAGAAATGTAAAACAAAAAGTGGAATAAGCTGTGTTTTTGCAGCGTAAATTGAGTAGCTCGAGGAGCTTTTGCATGGGAAAAGTTGGGTTTGGGCCCCATCAACGTTAATTCAAACGTCAATGCGAAAGAGGATGCATGAATGTATGAGTAGTTGAGAACATATAGATTTGAGATAATAAAATAAAAACTTGTCCTAAATAATTCAATAACGTCAATCAGTTTCTAATTGTCTCGTTAATGTGATTATTTTTATTTTAAAAATCCGTAGATTTAGATCAAAGGAAAAAAGTATAATGAGTTACAAAAAAAGAAAAAAAAGAAAAAAAAGTATAATGAAGTGAAAAAAAAAAGTATAATAAAGTATGCAGAAAGTGTAGAAGACATAATAATTTAAGCAAAAAAAAAGTGTAGAAGACATAATAACAAAAGTAATTATTCTCTCACAGGACAACAGATAATAAGGCGAAATTTTCGCGGGAACCAACGCTTCCTTCTTTCTATCCTTCCGTAATAATAAAGTAGCCAGACGAGATACGTACAAGCACAAAACAGATAACAAACCCATGTGCCAAGCCATTTATCACTAACAAACCCCCTATCAAATGCAATATCAGCTAACAAACCATGTATCAAACAACTTACCATCTGAAAATATCATTCATCAAACAATACATCAGTTTTTTTTTTTTTTTGGTCTAACAATACATCAGTTAACAACCTATTTTTAAACATTTTATCAACTAACAAACAATGTATCATCTAACGTTAGTTATTTGTAATAACTTATCATCCATTTATTAATTAGTGACAACATGATTGTAACCTACGTTGCACGGAAGCTTCATCGGACGTGCGCTTCCCGCTTCGAAATCGGAATCGGAATCAGAACCTTATGGAAGCTTGCGGAATCTCGATTCTAAAATATCCTATATAAAAACACGTTGGAAGTTTACGATTTCACTTTGAAATCACACTTCCAATTTCTTTTTTTTTGTCATCAACATAAACAGACTTTACGAACCATAATGGTGGCTCCCCATCCATGTGAACGACAAAATATGGATGTTTCCGGGCACTGCATGCTAGGCTACCCGCCTTCTTATTCTGCATTCGTGGACACTTCCAATTTTAAGAACACAATATCATAATATAAATAAATAAAATATTTAATTTTTATAATATATAGTAATATATATAGTGAACATTTATATACGTAAATACTAATATTAATACTATAAATCATATGTATGCACTGTTTTATTAGAGATATATCATACATATATATTCAAATCTTGTGTGCCAATTATTTATTAAATATAAAATAAATAATTGGTAATATTTGTTTATAAAATTAATTTATTCGTATTTAACAATTATAATATGCAATTACTTAGAATTATGATAAATGAATAAATGCTTTACTTTAAATTAGAATCATATAGTTCTTAGTTATAAATTTTATAAAATTTTCTTATATTTATATTATGTATATATGTATATTTGGATATACGCTTCCAACACGTACCTACTTCCTAATTTTTTTAAATATTTCGATTCCGTGCTTTCATATATTTCCGCTTCCGCGCTTCCGCTTCTGTTTCCATGTAACATAGATTGTAACTGCTGGTCTGTTGCTAACAAAAAAAACTTCACGAATATGCTCATCACTTGCAAACAGTGAAGATCATGATATATTTGAATGTCTGATGATAGAGGGAAGAGATAATATGATCCTCCATAAATTAGTGAAAGATTAGTAAAATTGAAACCAATGCTTTTGGGATACATGAGGATGAATAATAATAATATTGTGTCATCGGTAGCTAATAGTATGTTAAAAAAATAATTAAATTTGATAGAGATTCATAATTACAATAAATAGAGAGGAACGATAAAAAAAAAAAAAACAAGAAGAAATAGAAAAATTGTTGAACAAAGGAAAGGAGAGAAATAGAGAAACGAAAAAGAAGAGAGGAGAGTGTGTGTATGAGTCTTCTTTCATGCAACAGAGAGCTAGGCGTCGTAGGTAATTCAGAGAGGTAAAATAGTCATAAAAATGTAGATTCAACACTCAAGGTATAAGAGCATGTCCATCAGCGATTTGGCTGAGCACGAATTCTTACGTTGCTTTTTAATTTTTAATTTTTTTTTTCGTTTGATTTTTTCAAAAAAACAAACAAAAAAATCGGCGAATCATGGCCCGTCACGTGGCAAACCAGTGACGATCCGGATTCACCACGACGAATTCACGCGACGTGGATTCAACACTTTTTGCCTCGAAAAACGTGTGAACCTCCCTTATAAGACCATCTCCAATGGGGATGCTCTAAGGCTAATGGAGATGACTGGTTGAGTTTTAACTAGTGACATTCCCTTTATTTTTTATGTACAACCATATAAGTTACTAATCATGTTTTAATCATGTTTTAACTGATTCTTAAAGCTAAAACTGAAAAAAGAAAAAATAAACGGCTATAGGAACCAGAAATATCTTTCATTTTTCCTATTTTTCTCTTTTAATTTCTACAATTTTATTAGATACATCTACATCAAAATATTTTACAGACTAAATTTTATAGTAAAATTTCTATTGTTATAGTTCAATCTCTCCCAGTATGTGATCTATTTGAGTGCATTGACACTAATTTCTCATCTTCAATCATAAATTTGTAAGTAAAAGCTGAAACCTTGTTTAACAATGATAATATTTTAGATTTATGTTTGTAAAAAGTAAATTTTAACAGAAACTATAAAATATTTTATTTATGTTTTTTTTTAGGTTCAAACCCGTTCCAAAACACGAGACTGTAATTCAAAACTAAATTTTGTGCCAAAATGAAAATTTCATGAAAGTTCAATATTGAAAGAGATAAATCATACACAATTTTATATATTTAATAAATTACTTTACTAGATCATTTTAAACCGTATCAAAACTCAGGATTATTCATTTTAAAAGGCTATTTCTAACTCATATCAAATTAGGTGTTTGGTAAATATAAAATTTTACTTCATCAACGATACAAATAAACATATTTAAATGTATGCATACCTATAAAAGCTATGAATTAGATTAACACCACGTGACATTTTTTAAAGTCTTCTGTTTCGTTATACTAAATATATTAGAAAGTAGTAAATAATCAATATTATATATCTAATACTAGGGTCGGCGGGCAGGATATACTTTACTTGTGATCTAGGTTATTATCATTTTGTACACTTTTGTGGTTTATATTTGTAAGAAATGTATACTTTACTTATTTACAATAGTTATTTATGTTCTCTAAAAAGAAAATCAATAGTTATTTCTATATTATAGAATACTAATATGGTGTGGGGACTTCAAATGTTCTTTAGGTTTAGGTTGTTTCTTTTTACAAAGATTTGAGTCTATATTAAAGTAAACTAATGGAGGTCATGTTTTTTATTATAATTTTAAATTAAGCTTTGGTTTCATATGTATTTAAATATAACTTAAATATACAATGAACCGATTACACAAATATATTGTGGTACCGAAATGATTTGTACTCATATTATTGAATTTCCATAATTGAAAATTATACTCAAAAAAAGTAAGCTACTCGAAAAAAGTTTATGAAGCTTTAGATATGATCAAAATAGTCTTTTATCTTGTTCATTAAAAATTTTATGTAAAAATTAATTTGCTTTACAACTGATTTTTCTTTTTCTTTAAAGTAGCTTCAGAATAATTGAATTATCGTCTCCAATCTTATAAACAGACAGACATATAAATTGATTCTTTGTTTAGTGATAAAATAGATTTATAAATCTAACTATATTTGCAGTTTAAAATTTTGGTCTGAACAAAAAAAACTATATTGTTGCACAGAAAATAGTTAAGTAAGATGGTTTTGTTTTCGATATGGTTTACTTAGTCTATTTAAGTTGTTGACAAAAAAATGGGTTTGATCAAATCTCTGCATAATTAAGGTAAAAAATAAGATTAGTGAACATGGTTTTATGTTTAATTTGATAACTGATTTAAAGTGATTATTTCTCAAATCAAGCCAAATAGGTGATCAATCAAAAGTGTTAAAAATTTACAGAGAAGTAATTTTAGTAAGTGATAAATGATAATTCTAATAATTCAAGTTATATATATGATGAAACTTCATTGTTAACGCTTATATACATAAGAATATAGAGAAACCACTAAAAGCATATATAAGAGATACTGAGCATATACAAAGTAAAAATTGACAAACAAAATACAAAGTAGAGATATATAAATGGTATGAAATGAATATATGGAGATGAAGATTCCGCAAAGAAAGAGAGTAAGATGATTGTGGATTTTTTAAGACATGAAACAGAAGAAAAGAGATTTAAACTTCACTGATTGAGCATAAACACTTTTTTCTTCATAGCTTTTTCTTCATAGCTATGAAAAAGTTAAGTTTGATTTTTAAGTATCTTGTTAATTGCTGTTAAAATGCAGATGTCATGAAACCATATTTTATTATTTATCTATATATACGTTTTTGTTTAAATCTAGCTATATATACAAAGAGATGTTATAATGCTTATTTAGGGAAACGATAAGAATGCTGTAGCAGAAATTTCTAATTCATTCACTTTAAAATGCCTGAGAGGGTGAAAATTTTATGAAAATACAGCAACTGCAAATATGTAAAAGATTTTAACCACAAATATATATATATATATATATATATATATATATATATATATATATATATATATATATATATATATATATATATATATATATATATATATATATATATATATGTATGTAAAATATTTGAAGTTCTGTGATTTCACACTATTTTTCATACCTACTCCTGCAAATAAAATCCTTCTTGCGTGTAGGACCATAAATCAATGAAATCATACTACATGCCAACCCAACTGAAACAGTAGAACCATCATCATCAGTCCACCTTCCTCGTCTGTTTTAAACTTATGGCTGATACACGTGACTTTGGATTGCCCTGCAGCTACAAACTCAGGTGTCTGTACAGTTTTAAGATCTTTTCCTCGTCCCCTTGTCACTGTCTCTCCTCCTCTTCTCTTTTTATCCTCTGTCCTTACTCTGCAAACCCAAACTTTAGTAAGAAAAGACCCACAAGAGAGAAAGAACAGTGAACTGAAGATGCCTTACTTTCTTGCTTCTTCGTTGTGAAGCTTAGCATCAAGTTCCTTGCTTGGTTGTATCTAGGTAAGTTTGATGGATTAGCATGTAGTGGCTCCGTGGTGAAGAACTGAATAGAACAAAAGTTTTAAAACTGATCATGAGAATGCATCTAATAAGTTCTAGAGCTGTCAAATGGGCCGCCCAGAGCCCATTTGGGCTTGACCATTTAGACCATTTCAGTTTTTGGGCAGTAATGGGTGGTCCATATTGGACAGTGGTCCAAAAAGTGCCCAAGACCACTAAAGCCCATGTCCAAATGGACAAACCATGGACACCCAAATGACCAAAACCATTTGTGTATTGTTTATTTTTTAATTTT
>CAKOAT010187266.1:55184-110986 GCA_932364175.1 Eruca vesicaria subsp. sativa | reverse complement strand
GGAAATCAGAAGGGGCAGGCTGGCTGGGACAGGCTGGGCACGTCCAGAATGGTGAGAAAGTGACTGGAGGAAGAGGCACACACAGCTTGGTGTGATAGTGACAGGTCAGTCCTTCTTATGCAACACATGTGATCTTTCTTGCTTCAATTCAAACCAGATCTTTTCCCTTGACATATGCACGTGTAGAGTAGGATTTCTGATGCTTGGAAACAGTCACAAGGTAAGCTTCAACTCATTTCCTTGCCTTGCAAGTCAGGCTAGGTCACAGCCTTCACATTTCCTTGTAAGTCAAGTTTTCTCTATCCAGATTTTATCTTCAACCAGATTGCTTCTTCTTCTTGTCTTCTTTATTTATCTTTATCAATACTTGGATCATGAACCAGATTCTTCTTCTGGTCATTCCCTTCTTCATTTCAACACACTGAAGTACACAAAGGAGAACCTTAATTACATGGAGTGGGTGCTACAGAGAAGGTTATGTTTCTGGTTACGGGGAGGCAGTGAGACGGAGGAAGGCGCTGGCGTAGGTATCACACGAAAGTAACATACTGTTTCTGATGTTTTTGATCTAATCTCTATTTTTAGACAAGCTGACGTCTCTCGTTTTGGTTTTTCTATTCAGCATAAGAAGAGAGAGAAAAAGTAGCTGTCCACGTTTAGAGACTTTATACATTGGGGTAAAACAACAAACACACACACAAAACGCACCGTTTTAGTTAGCGAAAAATTGGCGATTCTTAAGGTGATTTCTAGGGTTTTTTCACGATGAATTCGGCTCCTCTGCCAGATTCTCCGGGAGTGGATCTGGAGCTTGAGAAGAGTAAGAGTTCGGTTCCGAAGAAGCTTGATCAGATTTGCGTGGAAGTAGCGCATGATGAGAAAAGTTTGAGGAAATACGATGTCGAGATTTGAACAAAGGATGGGAAAAATACAGTTGAGATTCCAGATGAGGTAATCATGGATTCTACACCGTTATGGGAGGATTTTCTGGTAGGAAAGTTCTTAGATCAGGCTCCACATGTAGCGAAAGTGCATATGGTCTTAAACAAGATATGGANATTACCGAAAACAATCACTTTTGCAAAAGGGGGAAAAGAATTTGCAGTTAATTTTCATTATCCATGGCTTCCATCACGATGTAAATTGTGTAATAAGTGGGATCATGCAGAGAAGGTGTGTGGTGTTGAAAAGGAAAGAGAAGGAGCATGAGGAAATTATTGAGAAGAATATGGAGAACAATGAAGATGTTAATGAACAAATTGGGGAAAAGAAGGAAGAGGAATCTGAAACGGGGAAAAATAAAGAGTCCATAAAGGAGGTAGAAACATGAAACGAGGATTTGAGTAATGAGGAGGTAAGTGAACAGAAGAATGAGTGGTCTCATGTTGGTATGGATAAGGTGGGTAAACCAGTGAAAACTCCCCCCACTAAGCAATATTTAAATTGAAATCTATGCGTCAAAGTATTCAGTGTTAAGTGTTAATGAAGAGGAGGAAGATGAGGAAATAATAGGAAAAGATTCTGAGGATATTGTGGAGGATGGAAAATCCGAGTATCTTACTAATGATAAAACGGAAGATGAATTGCTGGAGCAGGGTAGTAGGGGAAAGGTAAAGTACCTCAGAAAGGAAGGAAGAAGGGACAGAAGCCTAAAGCTCGGGATGTTAATCCAGTAATGAGTAAAAGGGTTTCTCGTAAAAAAAATTAATATGAAGAGTTTTTTCTGGAATGTCTGTGGGTTTAACAAGCCTTTGAAACATTCTGTAGTTAAGGAGTGGATTAGTGATAAAGATTTGAAGTTTGGTGGTATTTTAGAAACAAGGGTTAAAGAAGGGAAGGCTGATAGAATATTAAAGACAGTATTTCGGGATTGGGATTCTATAACTAAATATGAATGTAGTAATGGAGGTAGGATCTGGTTGGTACGGAGGGAGACAGTTTGTATAACTCCGGTTTACAAGTCAGATCAACTGATCACTTGTTCAGTAGCTCTGCTTAATGAAGAGGAGTTCTTCTGTTCCTTTATTTATGCGAGTAATGCAATTGATGAAAGGAAGATGTTGTGAGAAGATCTTTGTCATCATCACAACTCTCGGAGATTTAAAAGTAAACCTTGGATAATAATGGGAGACTTTAACGAGATTCTAGTTGGTGATGAAAGTTCTGGATTTGAGCATTTAGGAAGACTCCCTAGTGGAATGAGAGATTTCCAAAGGATGGTTTCCCATTGTAACTTCTCAGATATGGGTTATCAGGGCCCTTTATTTACCTGGTGTAATAAAAGAGAGGAGGGTGTAATATGCAAGAAGTTGGACATGGTTATGATGAATGAAGATGCATTGAATAAATTCCCTACTGCTTTTGTTGTTTTTGAGCCAGGAGGGTGTTCTGATCATCTGCGATGTCAGATTCAGATTGAGCCGCCTAGTGAGAAGATAAGGAAGCCGTTTAAGTATGTAAATGCTACTGGTAGTATTCCAGGATTCCTATCTATGGTTCAGGGGTATTGGAGTACAACAAATGCTCTGTTTTTATCCACATCTGCGATGTATAGATTCTCCAAAAAGTTGAAGAATTTAAAGCCTCTTATCCGTCAGTTTTGCAAGGAGAATATGGGGAATTTGACAAAGAGAAGACAGGAAGCTTATGCTACATTATGTGAGAAGCAACAAAATACTCTACATGCTCCAAGTGATGTGGCTATGAATGAAGAAGCAGAAGCCTATGAGGCTTGGCTTCATGTAGCAGGCCTTGAAGAAGACCATCTCAAACAACGAGCTAAATTACACTGGCTGGAGGTAGGAGATCAAAACAATAAAACTTTTCATAATTCAATTAGAGCTCGCAAGGCACAAAATGGGATTAGGGAACTCAGATGTTCAAATGGAGTAAAGGTTACGGAGCATGAGGAGATTAAAGAAGAGGCGGTAAGATTTTTCTCTGAGTTTCTGAATCAGAGTCCTGATGGTTATCAAGGTGCTTCAGTTGAGGAATTTCAAGGTATGTTTGATTACAGATGCAATTCTGACGATTGTAGACTTCTTGAGGCTGATGTATCTGAAGAGGAGATTCGAAAAGTCATTTTCTCTATGCCTGCTTACAAATCCCCAGGGTCGGATGGGTATCCAAGTGAGTTTTTTAAAACCACCTGGTCAGTTTTAGCAAGTGATTTCACTGTGGCTGTGCAGTCGGTTTTCAAATATGGTTTCTTACCAAAAGGTGTAAACTCGACAATACTGGCTCTTATTCTGAAGAAGACTGATTCGCTTGAGATGAGAGACTACATGCCAATTGCTCGCTGTAATGTTCTCTATAAGGTGGTATCTAAGATCTTGGCCAACAGTTTAAAGGTAATTCTTCCTAAGCTAATCACTGAGAATCAATCTGCTTTTGTAAAAGGTAGATTATTGATGTTGTTAGTTTCAGAATTAGTAAAGAATTATCATAAAGGTGGTGTATCTCCTAGAGGGGTTATGAAAATTGACATCTCAAAGGCATTTGATTATGTGCAATGGTCATTTGTGTTGAAGAGTTTGGAAGCAATAGGAATTCCAGAGAAGTATATTCATTGGATAAAGTTGTGTATTGCTTCCCCATCCTTTTTGGTTCAAGTAAACGGTGATTTGGCAGGGTATTTCCAAAACTCCAGAGGTTTGAGACAAGGCTGTTCACTCTCACCATATCTGTTCGTGGTGTGTATGAATGTTCTGTCTTTCAAGATAAATAAGGCTGCTCAGGAAAAGAAGTTTAATTACCATCCTCGTTGTCAAAGTCTGCAGCTTACACACCTTTGCTTTGCAGATGATCTGATGGTCTTCGTTGAAGGTTCTAAGGCGCCAATAGAAGGTGCTTCTTGGTGTTTGATGAGTTTAAGAAGTGGTCAGGTCTAAGCATAAGTATCGAGAAATCAACACTCTATATGGCGGGAGTTTCTGAAACGAATAAATGCCGAATTCTGACAAATTTTCCTTTCGCTGAAGGGACTCTCCCTGTTAGGTATTTGGGTCTACCATTAATGACTCAAGCCATGAGAAAGCATGATTATTTACCTTTAGTGGAGAGGATTAGAAGCAGAATTTGCTCTTGGATGTGTAGATATCTTTCTTATGCTGGGAGGCTGCAATTAATAAAAGCAGTGTTAATGAGCATTGTGAATTTTTGGGCTCTGTGTATAGACTTCCTAGCAAGTGTATTAAGGAAATCGAACAGCTTTTCTCATCATTTCTTTGGTTAGGGCCTGAGTTAAGATCTGTTCGAGCGAAAGGGTTCTTGGAGAGATATTTGTCTGTTAAAAAGTGAGGGAGGTCTGGGATCAGAGCACTCAAAGAGGTAAATCTGCTTTACGGGTTGAAGCTAATTTGGAGGATGCTATCTAAAGAGTCTTTGTGGGGTAAGTGGATAAGAACTTATTTGCTTAAGAGGCAGAATTTTTGGGAGATAAATGCACAAACTCAGATGGGGTCTTGGATGTGGAGAAAAATGTTAAAATTGAGAATGATTGTTAAGAGTTTCTATAAAAAAGAGCTGGGCAATGAGAGGAGTACTTCGTTTTGGTTTGACAAATGGTCTGATAGAGGAGTTTTATTTGATCTGCTGGGTAACCGTGGTATAATAGACCTGGGAATTAGAATAGAAGCTTCAGTAGAAGAGGCTGTGGAAAGTATTCAAAGAAGAAGAAGGCATCGTTCTATATATCTCAATGAGTTAGAGACTGAGTTACGTATTATACGGGAGAAACTAAATGCTGAAGTTGTTGATTCCTGTCTATGGAAGAGGAACTCTGGGTAAAAATCTACCTTCTCTACTCATGAAACATGGCTGATGATTAGAACGACTGCTACAAGATGTGATTGGGCTGACGGTGTCTGGTTTTCACAAGCTACACCTAAGTTCGCGTTTATATCTTTGCTAGCTATGCTGAACAGACTTTCCACAATAGATAGAATAGCCAAAAGGAGTCAAGGGGCTGATCCCATTTGTGTCTTGTGTAAGAGAGATAGAGAAACCAGAGATCATATGTTCTTTGAGTGTTCTTACTCTTCTCAAGTATGGGAATTTCTTACCAAAGGGATGCTCCAAGGAGATTATACCACGGTCTGGTCAGACATAAAGCGACTTCTTTTGGATGTTAATATGGATAGGACGAAGAATTTTTGTGTCCGGTATGCTTTTCAAATTGCTGTTCACTCTTTGTGGAGGGAAAGGAACAAAATAAAACACGAGGAAAAATCTCTACCCATTGATGCTCTCAAGAAGATGATTGATAAAGGGGTGAGAAATAAGCTGAGTTTGCTGCAAAGGAAAGGAGGGAAGAGTTTTATAGGCGGTTTACAATATTGGTTTAGAACTAGAATGTAGACACCATAGTAGTTAAAGAGTAGCCAGAGAGTAGGTTAACAAATCTTTATAAAAGGATGCACTTGATATAATAGGGGTTTTTTTATGAATAAAATTTTAACATTCATTCAAAAAAAAAAAACCTAGACATGATACTAATTTGGTATATCTACTGGGTAACTAAATAGACTGGTCTAACTAGTTGAATTGGACTTTCTGTTTCTTCTTATATATATATATATATATATATATATATATTTACACTATCTTGACCTAAAAATAGTTTTACACATGATAAGTTATATATACATTAAATAAAATAATATTATGCAAATCAAATTAAACTGATAAAAAGGAATGACTGTTCTGATTACCGCATTTATTTATTGTTACAACTAAAATCTCAAATTTTATGAATATGGCTAAATGAAAATAGTATATGATTACATTCTATTTTAAAAAATATAATTATATAAAATAATTGAATGATATTTATACACCGATTATAGTATTACATTTTAATAATAACTGTAAACACATTAAATATGTATTATTTTTTTAGAATCTGGTTTTTAAGTTGACCCGAATCACTGTTTTATCGATTTTTAGCCGGTTTTACCAATTTTTATGAAATCCGGATTTTAAACTTTACCAGACTTGACTTCTTTAACAACTTATGGTCGGACTGTCGGTCGGCTTCAGTTTTTATAACATTGTTTTATATGTTATATAAAATTTTGTTCTCTAGCTTACTTTTTTTTCATTTTCTATAGGAAAATTTGTCTTTAAAACAAAAAGAAACACAAATTCACTCACTGTTTACAACCATCCCTTCTCTCGTACTTTTTCTTCCTATAACTCTCTAGCTACTTTATATAATTTTAATTATCCTTTTTTTAGTTGGCAAATAAACCCTTTTAAACAGAGGAATACTTTAAAAATTTGTATAGGATATGTTAACATCCAAAATTTATTTTCTCTTTTTTCATATTGAATATGTAAGTTCGGATGCAAAAAGAAGAAGTAAATTACATGAAAATATCTATTTATTTTCTGTATTATTAATCTGGAGTATTTAGGATCCAAAGGAAAGACTGAGACTAATCCCTAAGGTTAGTTGCTATTTATGGATGAACCCATTTTCTAGATATTTAAATAAGATTCAAGTACAGTTAAACCTCTATAAGTTAATAATATTGGAACTATGAAATTTTATTAATTTATAGAGATATTAATGTACCAAAGTTTTCTTATTTATATTATAAATTTTAAGATGTATTTATTCTAAAATAAGAAAATATTTTATTTTAGTGTATAGATATTTATTATCAGTTTTGAAATTTTACATTTATATTAATTTTCTTATATTATTTGGTGTATATAATATATATTTCATAAAATTTAAATATGGTTTTAGATATAATATCACTAAATCTCATCAACAATATATTAAATGCCAAGAAAATATAAAGATAATTCCGTTGTAAATATAAAACAAACAATATAATATTAGGTTCTTACTTATATAAAATATGTATAAATATAAATTATTAATTATAATCTTACTGGGACCATATATTTTCACAGAACTTTTTAAAAAATTATTCTCTTATTATTTTATCGGTTTCTGTCAAATTTTGAACCAGCCCAAATTGGAACCGGCAAAATTTATTAATTTAAAAAGATTATTAATTTATCGAGTATTAATTTATAGAGGTTCTACTGCTTGATGTTTAATCTGTGTGAGTACACAAATTTAGTAGCGTGAGGTTAATTTGAACTCTCACTACAAGAAAACACATTTAAAGCTAAGACAGCTTGTCCTAGTTGTTTCCTCGTAAAAGGGGGTTTACGAGGAAGTAACGAGGAAACGCGTTTCGTCGTGACATGTTCGTCGTAACTCAAATTTCCTTGCTATGTAACGAGGAAAATATTCCTCGTAAAGTCGTCTACAGCATTTCCTCGTAAACGCCTCGTAAGGTTTTCATCGTTAAAGCCACATAATATTTTCCTCGTAACGTCCTCGTAAAACATTCCTCATTAATGCCACGTAAGTTAACCTCGTAAGAGCCTTGTAAAATATTTCATCATTACTTCCATGTAAAATTTTCCTCGTAAAATCCTTGCAAGTTTACGAGGAATTTACTTGGAAACCTTATTTTCCTAAATTATAAATAATAATAAAAATATATAAATAAATTATTTTTAAAAATATTTAAAATTTAAAATTCAAATAGTAGAAGAAGAAAAGTCATATATGCATAAATATTTAAGTTTAAAATTTAAAATACAATAAAAAAAACTACGGGTGTTGTTCGTAAAATTGGCGGACGAAGTCTTCACTCCTCTCTACCTCGTCGTCCTCCACCTAACGGGTTGGATGTGGCTGTGGCTGAGGCTGTGGCGGTGGGTGTGGAATCCGTAGTTGTTCCCACCTGGCACGCAACATCATCTCCAACTGCGGATTTCTAGCCGCCAAAATGTCGAGAAAACCCTCGAGCGATTCCATTTGAGATTTCATCGTGATCAAATCATAACGCGTCCCATGCAACTCCGAACGCAGCTGAGCAGTCTCATTGTCCCGTTCCAGAGCATAAGATGATGTCGCTCTTGAGACATCGTTAACAGAACCAATCCCACAATACGTCTATTTTTCTTAGGGACGACTTGTAAATAAAGGATTAATGCTAGTTAATATAAAAAATATAAATATAATGAATAATAATAATAAGTAAACAAACTTACCTCCTCGAAAATCTGATCCATGTCAGGTGTGGATAATACGACGGGTGTCCCATCAGGAGACTGCTGACTCAGCTGAGTTTAGCACTCCTCAACCCGAGAAATAACCTTGTTGTAGATTCGCTCAGACCAAGGATCTAGAAATTTCCCAGCCTTGTTCATGTGGGTCCGCTCGTAAAGCTCCTTGAGAGATAGAAGAACTACCGTCTCTTTAGCCTAAAAATATTTAAAGAAATTAATTAAATATATATATATATTTAAAAAAATTAGTTATTCAAAAATTTAATTACCATATCGAGACAAACTCCGGCGTGAGGTTTTTGACCTGGACTGTGGAGCATCTTCGTGTTGCCATGCTCATCCTTGGTCAAACGGTTAGCGGAGCAGTTGTTGGAGGTTCTGATTGACTCTGGCTGGTTCCAAAAATGGATGAGTCCATCCCACACCGAATATGTGAGGCATAAGGGTTTCTCCTTCTCATAACCATCCACCTCATAATCATCCTTCCAGTTGGAGACCATGTCCAGCAATCGTGTTTTCACCTTCTTCTCAAACTCACGCTTCACCCGCTCGTTCACTCTTATGGACCAACGCCATTTTTTCTGTAGCCAAAAAAAATATAAGAAATATAATTAGTCCAATTATATTAAAATTTTAAAATAATTTAAAACTTTAATTTTACTAATCACTTACAGCGAACATTTTGAACCACGTCTTTCTGGTGTGTAGAGGCGTCGATTTCTAGTTTGGAGCTGCATCGGGGATGCATCCCTTGATACAGACGGTGACGCTCCGAGCGACACAATTGTCAACCCCAAACCTGAACAAAAAAAAATTAAAAGTATTAAATTTGTAAATTAATGTTTAAGTAAGTGTTGTATGGTCGGTCGGGAACAGAGGGTTAAAGAAGATAATCTGCATGTATGAGGACCTGGCTCACGGCCAAACATGTCCCGTAATGAGTCTCGCCTATAGGAGGACCTGAAGAAGATGATCCGTCTGGCGGCTGCTGCTCTAGTCATCTAAAACATTAAAACATTTTTAAAAAACATAAATAAGTAATTAATATTTAAAAAACAACGCAATATAAATTCCCAAAACTAAACAACCTAATATAAATTCCCTAAACTAGCCAGCTAATCTGAATTCCCTAAACCCTAAATCCTAAACCCTAAACTAACCACCTAATCTAAACTATTACCTTAAGAGAAAATGGAGACGAGTTAACTACAAATGAGAGTCGATTTATATAGGGATTTTGGTTTCCTCGTAAAATCCTAGTCCCATTACGTGGAAACAACGAGTCCCGTGTTTTCTCACGAGGATTTTACGAGGAAAAGCTTACGTGGACTTTACGAGGAAAAGCTTACGTGGACTTTACGAGGAAATAACAAGTCCCGTGTTTTCACTTCACGATGGCTTTACGAGGAAAAGGCTTACGTGGACTTTACGAAGAAACATCCTTACGTGGATTTTATGAGGAAAACAACTTACATGGACTTTACGAGGAAAACTGCTTACGTGGATTTTGCGAGGAAATAACAAATCCCGTGTTTTCACATTACTAGGATTTTACGAGGAAAAGTTTGTATATCCCTAAAATTCGAAACCACAAACCCTAAACCCCAACTCCCATACCTTATACCTCTACATCTTCATAAAAACCAAATCACAACTTTCCAAACTTCCATTTCATTTTCGTAATTAATTAAGTCATAAAATTATTAATATTAAAAACTCAGATACATCATTTCCATACAACATCATTCGGATACATCATTTCCATTCTCGGCATCATCATTAGAAACACCATCATCTTCTTAAAACTCGTCTTCGACAGCTTCGTCCGTTGTATGATCCAGGACATCTTCGTATTCACGATTATGCGGATCGATGAGTAGGATTTCATCAAGTTGTGCTTTAGGTTCCTAGATTTCATTGGTGTGTTCCTCTTGTAATGGTGGTTCTTCTCCAGTGATTANCCATTCTCGGCATCATCATTAGAAACACCATCATCTTCTTAAAACTCGTCTTCGACAGCTTCGTCCGTTGTATGATCCAGGACATCTTCGTATTCACGATTATGCGGATCGATGAGTAGGATTTCATCAAGTTGTGCTTTAGGTTCCTAGATTTCATTGGTGTGTTCCTCTTGTAATGGTGGTTCTTCTCCAGTGATTATTCGTCCATGAGATGTAACTTTGATAACAACTAACCAATTTATTCCTGAGGTTGTCATCCGAGGGTATGGAATGAAGCAAACTTGGTCCGCTTGTGAAGCTAATATGAAAGGCTCGAATTTGTTGTACCTTCGTCCACCATTGACATCAACTACACCGAATTTGTTAATCCGAACACCTCTGTTGACAACGGGGTCGAACCACTCGTACTTGAAGATGACGCATTTCAGCTTCAATAATCCTAGGAACTGAACTTCATAAATCTTCAGCAAGATCCCGTAGAAATCTGTTTTGCCTTTCACACATATTCCATTGTAAATTGCTCGTTCGCAGCTTCTAACACTTCATAAAAAAATTTTGCATCTAAGTTTGGTTCTTCAACTCCATCATCATGAGTTACAAATGCACCACCTACCATATCATGAACCTTATCACAATCTACCATCTATTCCTCCTGGTGATAACTATTTTCACTACGTAAACGATCAAACAACCAGTTCATCCTGAAAATTGCTATTACTACTGCTAGCTTCATTCCTACAACTATAATCTTCTCCATGTTGATACCAAATATAGTATTGTGGCATGAAACCTATATTTATTAAATGCTTCCAAACATTTTTACGAGGGCTTAATTTTGTATTGTTGCATTTCCGATAAGGACAAAAACATCTTACCGCTTGCCTACGTGAGCGGTGTAGAATCTGCTTGATGCATAAATGTCTCCTTCGAGAAATTCTTTCGTCACTCTCCCGTTATTATCTCTGTGTGTATACATCCACCTCCGTAACTCGAAAATATTTCGAGGACCGGACATTTTTTTCCTTTCAAGCTTATAGCTGATTGTTTTTTGGTGTGTTTGAAATGAATCACAAATGGTCGTATTTATAGAAATTTTTGATTTGGTAGATAGATATTTACTAGGAATTTACGAGGAAAAGTAGGTACGATGCACATTTTTAAATTTAAAATAACCGAAACCTCACTATTTTCTCGCTAAATCATATTTCTTCGTAAACTCCTAGTTAAGCTTAACAAGGAGTTTACGAGGAAACAAGAAAAGACACGTAATTTCCTAGTAATAATACTTCCTCGTAAACTCCTAGTTAAACTTAACTAGGAATTTAAGAAGAAACCTGAAAAAACAAGTAGTTTCCTCGTAATACTACTAGGACTTTATAAGGAAACACTTTTCTCGTGACTTTATGAGGAAATTACGTAAACCATAATTTCCTCGTAAAATTCTCATAATGTCGTTGTAATTTTACGAGAAAACATTTTTCTAATTAATATTCCTAATTAAAAAATCGTTTTCTTGTAGTTTCTTATCACTTAACTTTCCAAAATCTGTCTATTACTAGACCACTAGCGTAATTATATCTATTTTGTTTTGGCGTAGAACCAAAATTTGGAGGCACCAAACCACCAAGTTACTTGTTGAACGTATGTAGTAAAAGGATTCCGGTTAAATTTCAAAATTCTTTCTAAATTACTAATAAAGTATAACAAGTGCACCCGGTGAAATTACACAATATATAGAATGATGCGTACGTATTACATATATATACAGTCTGAGTTTTCATTATAATAAATAATTAGATATAAAAAATAATAATTAGATTTTATGTTTTGGTGTTGCAGGTGTGAATTATGTTTTAGTGCCAAGATCACATCATCTAGTTTAATATTGAATTAGCAAAATAATAATTTCCACAAAAATATAATATATTTTCGACATGTAAACCAATATATATATATATATATATATTGGTGCCAATTTCTAATGATCAAAAATTAATAAACATCATAATTAATAGATTTTTAGGATCCCAAATTTGACCGAAATAAAAATAATAAGATAATATCTTAAAAATATTATATGTAAATATATAGTCTTATTAAATTATAAATTATATATATATATTACAAACCAACTATTATATTATTATTTTTACATTCATAGTGAAATTATCTTTATATTTCTTAACACTTAATATATATATATATATATATATATATATATATCTTGATGAGATTAGTAAAACTATATTTAAAACCATATTTATAAGAGACATATTTGATATACACAAAATAATATAATTAAAATTAATATAATTGTCAAATTTAAAAAAAAAAAATTAATTTGTTTATATACTAAAATCGAAGAGTATTTTTATTTTATAAAAAAATATTTCAGAATAGAAAAATCTTTAAAATATTTTTTTTGTAAATTAATACTGCTATAAATTTAATAACCTACTAACCCCCCCCCCCCTCACATTATTAATTTATATAGTTTTTAATGTATATCTATCTATTATATTAAAAGAAAAGTTATTACTTATTGCAGGTGTGATGATCATCTTCTAAAAATAGTTTACATTATCTTTTTTTATTTTCATAATAAAATCTTAACAATATATTTTGTTTTATTTTTTATTCTATCAATTTTTTTAATTCTCTTTCCTAAATGTATACCATACGTAGTCATTTACTTTATCAAGTGAATACAATATACATATGTAACCATGTCTTTTCTCAATTATTTTTCTACAAAAAAATTATACCATTTATTCATATCAACATACATACATTTTAGATATGCATGGCCATATATCAATACTATTAAACAGGAACACATTTATCTACTTGTAAGTAGTCTATATTAGACTATTACATTTATTTAATTTTCTTTTTATTCTCCTATAACTAACTTAATTATCATTTAAATGTATTCATGCTTAACCAATTATTTTAATACATATTAAAACATACAAATATATATCATATAAATTTTGTTTACAGAATTTTAAATAAAGAATTTTTTTTTTAAATCAAATTGGGTTACATATAAAGTCATCATTTTTTCGGTTTAATTACGGGTCCATATCGTGTTTCAGATCACTGAATATAAACATAGTTACATAATCAAAAATAAATTTATATCATATGAATTTGATTTGTTTTGAAAAGAATCATGCGCTTTGAATCGGTAGCCGAATCCTAGGTTTTAGCGGGGTTTATAGAATTTTAAATAATGAATTTAAAAAAGAAAATCAAACTAGTTACATATAACATTATCGGTTTTGACGGTTTAACCACAGATCCAGATCGTGTTTCAAAACACTAAATATAACGGTCATGTGTAACATTTAAATGTAGATACATATTCAAATATGCAAATTTATCTCATAAACATTTGGTTTGTTTCGAAAATAATCATGCGCTTTGAAAGCGCGGATCAAAATCTAGTTATATATTAAAATAGAAATCATGATTTCACTTCATGTGTGATTTTTTTTTTTTTTACTATGAACCTTCACTTAGAAATTTTATTAATTGTATCTTATTAAGACTAATAATATATAGAATCTTTAAAATACTTTAATCATAATATATATTGATATCTTTTCACTTCAAATATAAAAATATTTAAAAATTCTAACAAATCTGTTTTAAATATTTTTACAAGATCTTCATTTTCGATATTATCTTTAAATCTTTTCACTAATTCAAAAATAGTTTAAAATATTATCATACATTAATAAATTCAGTTAAAGTTTATAAAATGAAAATAAAAAATTATATCATATTATCTATTATATAATCATAATCAACTATATTAAAAGAAAATTATTATACTGAGCTAAATATAATAAAATTTCATCAAAATTATAAATTTATATATTTTATTTTTAAGTATAAAATATTTATGTTCAAAAACTAAATCTAATATGTTGGTAAGATGAGTTAACGTTAGCAAACTATATCCTATTTTATTTACTTTATAGTCATAATCATCATGTTAAAAGATAATTATTATATTGAAGTAAATATGATAGAAGTATATTAAATTGATAAATTTATAAATTGAATTTTTGTAAATATAAAATATTTATTTTAAAAATATAATATGATGACAGAATGGTTTTAAATTAGCAAACTATATAATACATGTCTAAAACTTATTATATCTTAAACTTTTGTATATATAATAATATAATATCTAAAATGAATAAACATTAAAATATTGATAAAAGAAAATCCAACTTGAAAGACGCGTTAGAATTTACCATAATTTAAATACAAAATAATTTCAAATATATTTTCTTATGAATATATTAATTTAATTAATAACTAAATGCAAATACATAAGATAAATATATAACAAGAAGTGACAAATAAATATAGTTTTAAGTAATTGATTAATATAACATATAAATTATAAAAATGTTGTATTTGAAATAGATATAAATATTTAAGTATATGATTAATGTTAAAAATATATACTATTTATGTTTAAAAAAAATATTTATATATATAAAATTGAAAACAAATATTCGTGTGGTTACGCAGATCAAAATCTAGGTTTTTATTAAAGGAAATGCATGTTTCCACGCTTCGTTCGTGTAACACCTTATTGTGATATGTTATGTAAGATAAGGTTACAGATATATCACTTTGTCATATCATTTATCCCACAAAACTTTTTGATACATCCATATATAATATAATTTATAATACATACGCAAATAAAGTTTGTGAAATGACTACATTGCTCTTGTAACTACAAAAGAGAATAGAGATTTTTTTTGGGCACGTTTTTTTTCCTCCTCTCGTGGTGGTTAATATTATGTAACTAACAAATAATTTTGCACATATTTATTTTTTCACAACGGTACTCCCTACCTCTCTTTGGCTGTCGGACAAAGTTCCAAAAACATACCAGTTTTTTTATAGAAGAATATTCAACTTTGTTACTCAAAATTTCGTGTAAATTACAGATTGTGGGGTATATTTTGAACTTTTTCCATTACTTTTGTTTTGCGTTTTCTTTTTCTGCTTTTACATGGGTTTAAACTTTAATTACAAAAATCTTGGGTGGGTCTGGTTAGAACCCTTAAATCAAATGATATTAGACTGAATCACATAAAACTGATAAACCCGGTTGAAATCTAATTCTTAACAAAGACCTTGATTTGATCCCAAAAAAAAAAAAAAACAAAGACCTTGATCTTCAAAAGAGAAGCCATGGTTCCGGAATCTGGAACTTGTAATAACACCAAACTGATTTCTGAATATATGAAAACCCCGCGTGGCTATAATAAGCTAACTTTACGCTCTTGTTCTTGTGAACTTGTGGTGATTGGTATGATTAAATCAGAATAATAAATTAATAATCAATACAGCAAATAACTATACATGCGATGTGAAAGCTTCCAAATTCCAATATATAGGTGCTACAAGCCAACAAACAAGTCATTTAAAAATATTATGTAGCAAAAGTAAGAGCAACTCCATCGGGAGCTTCTACGACCAGTACTAAGCAGAAAAGAAAAAATAAATAAATGAAAAAGGCAAAAAGAACAGAGTATCGCTACTTAACGTGGGCTCTTTAGAATCAGTAAGGAACCCTTACGTGTCGGATGATAGTTGGACCTGCCTTTAATGTCTCTCTCTCCTCTGTGTCCCCATGACGAATGCGACGGAAAGTCTCGACCTGAATCTCTTTATCATAGAATTTGTGTTTTGTTCTTGCTTGTGTGTATTGTGTGTATTGTTAATTCTATTTTTGTTTTGCTACAAGAGAGTTGAAGACGAGGGAGGTAGGCGACGAGAGGGCAAGCTACTAGAGATGATCTCTTCTGGGCTTTAGTTAATTTTTGTTTTAACCTAATTCTTCTGTATGGGTCTCTGTAATTTTATTAAAAGGTAGAATCATTTTGTATTTTCAAACCCATATGATTGATCTTCAATGAAATTAAGTTGAGAAAAGAAAAAAACAACTGCGTTTTATATAGTTTTTTTTTTTTTGTAAATGAACTCGTTTGGTATGGTTTAACAAGTATATATACAAAATGTGAATTCAAATTTCATTTTTACAATCTTTCAATTTTTTTTAAAAAATATACATATTTTTTTAAGAACTCCTATAGGGTCCTCCCATTGGAGGAGAAAAAATATATATAGATTAATAGGGGTACTAAAACTTTCAAATCACAAAATTAAATACTAATTTAATCTTAAGTACTCATTAGAGGTACTAATGGATGGAGGTGGTCTAAATTACCGTATTATCAAAACAGCCGTTCTTGTGATTGTATCAACTTAGAAAAGTCAAGTAAGCAAGTAACAAGACTTATAATGACTGGCACTCAGTAAATAATAATAATAAACAGTTTCTTTTTGGTTCCGGACACTTTTGTAACGAACAAGCACGTTTTTTTTGTTTAAACTTAAATTTCAACCTAACTTAAATATAATAAAATATCAACATGCACTTATGGTGACAGTACTGAAATCACACTGATTACACAACACTATGACACTTAAAGAACACTGTATATAAACACAATCTCTCCTTCCCTTCATCTTCACCAATTAATTCCACCAGCCTTTAGAGTGAAAGAGAAGGAGAGAAACACAAAATGGTGAAGTTCGAGAGGGTTCCTTTACTGTTAGGATGGTTTCTTGTTTTAGCTCTGGTCGGAGCCAAAGCCAGTGAACCTGTCTGTCGTCAAGCTGAAAAGTTTAGCAGAGCTAGTTTTCCTGAAGGTTTCCTTTGGGGAACCGCAACCGCAGCGTTTCAGGTCCAGCTTTTGACATTTTATTTTTCTTTCAAAAATATGTTTTATGTTTTTTGTTCTATGATTATTAGTTGTTTGATTTTTCTATTTATGGTGTGTAATATAGGTTGAAGGAGCTGTTGATGAAGGCTGCAGAGGTCCAAGCATGTGGGACACTTTCACTAAGAAATACCCACGTATGTAGATTGCTTTTCTCCCTTTTTCAATATATATATATAATTTTATACTACGCACATAATTTATTTAATAATATTGAAAAAATTCCAGATAGATGCCAAAATCATAATGCTGATGTAGCTGTTGATTTCTACCATCGTTACAAGGTAAATATACATCAGCATTTTTTTTACCTTGTGTTTTAATTTTATTTTACTGGCTAATAGATTTTATTATGGTTATTATTAACAGGAAGATATCAAGTTGATGAGAGACCTGAACACTGATGCTTTTAGACTTTCTATTGCGTGGCCTAGAATTTTTCCTCGTAAGTTCTTCAAGTTTAATTTGTTCATCAATATTTTAGTGTAGTTAATAAAATAGAAATAATTAACAAGGGGAAATGCAAAATAATTAACAGATGGAAGAATGTCTAAGGGGATAAGCAAACAAGGAGTCCAATTCTACCACGACCTGATCGATGAGCTTCTTAAAAACAGTAATTTTATTCACCGCCCAAAATTTGATCAAAAATCTGTAGTTAATTTAATACTTAAAATTATTTTGTTGGTGTGAATATAGAGATAACTCCACTAGTCACAGTCTTCCACTGGGATACTCCTCAAGACTTAGAAGATGAATACGGTGGTTTCTTGAGTGGTAACATTGTGTAAGTTTTTGATTCTTTTTTCTTGATTAATATTTATATTCTTTATTTTTCTATTAACTAAATGAAAATGATTATTTTGCTATTGTTAAATATAGGAAGGATTTTACGGAATATGCAAACTTTACTTTCCATGAATATGGAGACAAAGTAAAGAACTGGATCACATTCAATGAGCCATGGGTGTTTAGTCGTGCCGGTTACGACGTCGGGAAGAAAGCTCCGGGACGTTGTTCACCTTACATACAAGAATATGGAAAGCACTGTGAAGATGGACGGTCAGGCTTCGAAGCTTATCAAGTCAGTCACAACTTACTCTTAGCTCATGCTCATTCCGTTCAAGCCTTCAGAGCATGCAAACAGGTTTATCTTAAATTACACCATATTTTTCTTTTATAATTATTTATAATTTATTTGATAAACGTTAATCTATTTTTTTGGGGGTCATAATATAGTGTGCTGGAGGTAAAATTGGAATTGCACACAGTCCAGCTTGGTTCGAACCAGCCGACCTGGACAGTGTTGGAGCACCCATTGAACGTGTGCTTGATTTCATCCTTGGATGGTAAAATAAGATTAACGCATTAATATAAAATTTACTTCATTAGTTTATTTTAAATAAACCTATGTCATTCTTATTATTTTTATAAATAAATCAGGCATTTGCATCCAACAACCTATGGAGACTATCCACAGTCGATGAAGGATCGTGTTGGCCATAGATTGCCAAAGTTCACTGAAGCTGAAAAGAGAATCCTAAAAAACTCTGCAGATTTTGTCGGAATGAATTATTATACATCAGTGTTTGCAGGTATCATGCACGAAGGTAGCTCCAAGAACCCTAGTTGGGCGACAGACTCTCTTGTTCATTGGGAGAGTAAGACTGTGGATGGTTACAAGATTGGTAGCAAGGTAACTGAATCTT
Source organism: Eruca vesicaria subsp. sativa (assembly GCA_932364175.1). Lineage (NCBI taxonomy): Eukaryota > Viridiplantae > Streptophyta > Magnoliopsida > Brassicales > Brassicaceae > Eruca > Eruca vesicaria. The sequence continues at coordinate 92,392 of CAKOAT010187266.1, read as the reverse complement.
TTAATTTATAAATTTATTATAATACTAATATAGTTGCCTACTATATAATACAGTCTTAATTAAATATATTGATGGAAATGTTTATTTCTTTAAACAGCCTGCAGGTGGTAAACTGGATGTGTATTCAAGAGGAATGAGGAAACTTTTGAAGTATATCAAGGATAACTATGGAGACCCAGAGATTATGATTACTGAGAATGGTAAGAGAAAACGTTCAGAACTCAATATTATATCACGTTTCCACCTTGATAAAACTCAAGTTTTTTTCTTTAAAGGATATGGAGAGGATCTTGGAGACCATCACAATGACGTTGCAACTGGAACAAATGATCATAACAGGAAATATTATCTCCAGAGGCATCTCTTGAGTTTGCATGAAGCCATATGGTAAGAAAGAAAATAAAGCAAGCTAATAGAAACGTTAAAGACTAAATAAATTTATATTAATAAGATAAACATGATTTTTTTTTTGTAGCGACGACAAGGTGAACGTTACTGGATACTACGTGTGGTCTTTGATGGACAACTTTGAGTGGCAAGATGGTTACAAAGCTAGGTTCGGGCTTTACTATATCGATTTCCAAAACAATTTGACCCGTCACCAGAAAGTTTCGGGCAAATGGTATGCTGATTTCCTTAAGCCTGGATTTCCAACTTCCAAGATACTTAGGGAAGAACTCTAAGAATCAAGAATCCGAATCTTGAATCCTCTGAAGAAAAGGTTAACGTATTGGAAGAGTCTTGTTATTGAGGATCACTATCTGTTCTGTGTTTGTATGGATCATGTTTATCGTTTTTATCTATGGTTTCCTTCATGTTAGTCATCGTTTAAATAAAATGTTGTTAACGTCAACAAAATAATATGGTGTTGCCTTCTTTTTAGTTCGTGTTATGATACATACTTAAATCTGCAGGAATGTTTGAACGAAAAGAATAGATAAAGATATAGTGCCAACCACTAAATACCAAGAACTATTGAAATATATACTTGCGTGCTATATATGGTTAAGAAGTATATTAATATCTTATTTCCTTCGTAATACAAAGTTGCCTAAAATGCAAAAAGTGTATTAATATTTTATATGTACTGTATATACTAATTTAAATTACCATATTACCACACTTTTTGTTTACTAAAATCAGTAACAGTTGATCAACAATAGTATTTTGATTTATGGTTGTATATTTTTATTTGTGGATGTGGATCTGCTAGTACGTTGTAATTCTAGAAAATAGCAGGTGACTACAATAAAACTACATAAATTAAACTTTTTATTTTTGATTTTTTTTTATAATTTTTTAAAAATCTTTTAATTTTTATTTACAAGTAATTACCTTTCCCTAGTTGATTACAGAAAACACCTTCGCTAGTTTTAAGAAATTAGAAACTAAAAACACTTGGACAATTAAATGCATGATATTCAAGTGTCAATCCCCTAATTGGATAACCCATCTATGAGTATTGTTTTAATTTTAAGTGTGTGGTTGTTATAAAAGGCATATAATAATTTTTATATATGAACTATACATCGACTAAATATGAACTATGCATGACTTTTGAATAAGGGTGATTTTGTGTAATAACCAAAAAAGAAATTAATTAATTTGTAGAGAGAAGAGAAGAGATAGGAAGAAGAAATAGGAATGATAGATAGATTTATTTTTTTTATTTGTATATTAAAAATATACAAATAGATTCATTATCTTTTCTTTTTGGAACAAAAAAAAAAAGAATAAAGCAACCACTTAAAAAGGTAAAATAGGCCATCATCTATTCCCGCCCCCGGTTCGTTGTTTGTGCCGTTTCTTTTATGACTAGTGGAGAGCTCAATTATTAAGTTTATATTTTGTCAGATGAGATCTGAATTAGAGTGGGACATTAGAGCAAACTCCAACGGTAAGAACCTATTCGGGAATCTAATGAATAATTTCATCGTTAATTGGGTGATTTATAAAGTTTATAATTATTTTATTTGTTATTGAAAAAACTTCACATTGTATTCCAAGTAAAACTTGGTGGAAACAAATGAAAGACAAAGACTAATAGGTAACTAAAAAACATAGAACCCAAACCATTGGGAAACTGAAGAAAATAGAGAGACGTTGCAGCTCACCAGCTCCGAACAAGTATGATGCCGTAATCAAGAGGACTCTGCTACTTCTCTAGCTAAGGAGGCCATAAGCCAACTAGGGCCATTACTTACAACACAAGAATGCCATTTATCTTCTCGAGTAACACTTTTTGCAGTCTGCAAAGCTGAGAAGTTACACGAGGATGAGACTTGATGAAGACTGCTTCCTTGAATCGCATGAATAAGCCTCAACGTCTTATGACAGGGGTGATACAGAGATGAGAGTAGGAGAGGATCCATCAAAGCATTAACAACATCAACCGATGAGAATTCGAACATCACCTTCCTCATTTTATGGTCAAGCATCGCCTCTGCCATCCAAGATAATGCAGTCAGCTCTGATTGAGCTTTTGAAGAGATTCCAAAAAAGAATCTTCTACTGTGAAGAAGAACTGTGCCAATACAATCACGCATGATCCAAGCCGCTCCCGCCAATCCAGAGGTATTAGGCCAGGATGCACATACGTTACATTTTAAAACCTGACTAGGAGGTCTTGACACGTTGACGCACCATGAGACGGCACTGGAGGAACTACCGTGACACCAGGAAGAAGACCCTGGAGGTTGAACCAAATCGAGGCTTCCTCTAAAGATAAGGAGACAATAACAGTCGGCACAAGAGCAACCATCTCATAACATAATTTATTTCTCGCCTTCCAAATCTGCCAGAGCAGCCAGGGGAAAAAGAGCCGTGTTGAGATACCTAGAGCCTGATTCTGAGTGCAGTCTAACATGTAGTGAATATTCAGAAAGACCGAGTTATTGCGACCAACCAGCAGACGGAATTGGAAGACCAGACGATTACCAAACCTGTTGAGCAATAGAACAATGAAACAAGACATGGCAAATAGATACAGGGTCTTGTTTACAAAGTGAACAAGCAGTGTCCAAAGGTATCCAACGAGATCTAAGCTGCGATTTAACTGCAAGGTCACCAGACAACACTCGCCACATGAAATGATGCAGCTTCAGGGAAGTTTTTGTTTTCCAAAGCTTACGCCATAACTGTGATTCTAGCGGAGGGAGATAACTTGATACACCAGACTGGAGTTCAACCAGTCATTCAGTCAGCTTGTACCCACTTTTGGAGTCATAATGACCATGATGTGAAAGACCCCAGCATACTTTATCTGATCTTGAAAAATTGAAGGTCGTGTTAAGCACTAACTCTACATCCTCATCTGCAATTAAATGTCGAACCAGACTAGTATTCCATCTCCCAGTCGTTCCATCCATTAAGTCATTCACCGTCAATGTAACATCCACTATTGAATCTTGGTTGTAATTAGGAGGTCTCGCAACCGAGTCCAAAACCCAATTATCCAACCAGACCTTAGTGTCTCTACCATCACCAATCTTCATCATTAGACCTTATTTCAAGAGCTCACGACCGTGCATGATGCTGCGCCATGCAAAGGAGGGCCTGGTACACATGATGTATTCTAGGAAAGAAGAGCGAGCAAAGTACCGTTGTTGAAGAATACGAGACAATAGTGAGTTCGGAGAGCTCCATAATCTCCATGCCTGCTTGGCGAGCAAAGATTGATTGAATTTTTCAATATATTTAATCCCTAACCCACCTTTGTCTTTGTCCTTACACAATTTTTGCCAAGTCACCCACGAAATTTTCTTGCGGTTATTCCCACTGCTCCACCAGGACTCAATCATAGCACTTGTCAGTTTCGTACACACGTATTTAGGAAGCTTGCAAGACATAACGTACACCGGGAGGGCCATACAAACAGATTTCATTAAGATTTCTTTGCCTCTCTCAGACAAGGATTTAGAAAACCAACCATGTAGCCGGCCTTGCAGTTTTTCTCTAATGGAGCTAAGAACCTTTCTCTTCGATCCACGGAAACATTTAGGAACACCCAAATAAGAACCTTCACCACCTTCTTTTTTTCAATTCCTAATGTTGCTTTGATGTCATTCTTCGTAGTCTCAGACACTATAGAACCAAAAATCACTGATGACTTTTGTTGGTTAACTTTCTGCCCAGATGCATCACCATATAACCTAATGCAAGCCATGAGTTCCGATGCCTACTATGTCGTAGCTTTACACAGGAGTATGTTATCATCAGTGAAAAGTAAATGATGTAAGGAGGGACACGATTCTGTCAGTTTAATTCCATGAAGACGCCCAGCTTCCTCTGGCGCATTTACACAATTAACCAGAGCTTCTGCACATAAGATAAACAAAAACGGTGACAAGGGATCACCTTGACGAATCCCCCGTTCTGGTTTAATGTGGCCATGGAGTTACCATTTAACAACACCAAAAAGGACACTGAACTCACACAAGCCATAATCCAACTGACCCACCGTCGATTAAAACCCATTCTCTCAAGAAGAACCTCAATAAAGTTCCACTCGACGCGATGGTAAACTTTCGACATATAAGTTTTAATTATCATCCATCTCTCCGCAACTTTAGGACGTGTGTGTAATCCATGTATCATTTCGTGCGCGACCTGAAACAAAGGCACCTTGTGTATCAGAGATAATCGCAGGGAGAACTGTCTTTAATCGATTACACAAGATCTTCGAAATAATCTTGTACTGAACATAGCACAAACTAATAGGTCTCATATCCTTCATCATCGTAAGGTGATTGATCTTAGGCAAAAGACTAATTTGCGTATGGTTCCACCCTTGAGGCATAATCGCCGTACAGAAAAAGTTTTGGATCTCAGCGACCAAGTTAGGACCAACTATATGCCAAAACCTCTTATAGAAAATGCCAGTAAGACTGTCTTGCCCTAGTGCACTACTACCCTTAACACTGAATGCCGCTTTCCTAATTTATTCTGCCGTGACAGCACCCATCAGTCTCTCATTCATCTGATCTGTGACTCTGTTCTGAAAGCCAAGGAACAAAGTATCTAGATCAAATGGGTTGGTACTAGAGAACAGATCCCTAAAGTATTCCATTGCAATGTTCCCTTTGGAACCTTTAGAAAAGTGTTCTTGACCCCACTCGTCTAGCAACATCAAAATACGGTTTTGAATTCTCCTCCCTTTTACACAATTGTGGAAAAAATTGGTGTTGCGATCTCCAGCCTTTAACCACTCTTCACGACACTTCTGACGCCAAAATAACTCCTCATCTCAAAGAGCCTCTGGTAGCTCTATTTTCAATTTCTTCATGAACTCAAACGATGGCGATCGTTTAGAGACCTCCTTTTCCAAAGATGCTTTAAGGCGAGTGATCTTATCATGAGAGTTGAGATCAGACGTCTTCTTCCAGTCACGTATAGTACGTCGGCGATGGTGTATACGTTCCATTGTATTAATTCGATCACCCGATCTCTTTTCCCAGTTTATGCGCACCATGTCCTCGAACCCTTCTCTCGAAAGCATGCGATTATCAAAACAAAAGCATCCTTTGTATGGATTATCTCTTTCTAAGGAGAAAGACATCCGAATCGGTGTATGATCCGAAGCCCATAGTTCCAGATACTCCATGTTAGCTCGTAGAAACAGAGAAAACCAGCCACTATTTCCAAAACTTCTTTCTAATCGACATTGGACCCAATCATTCTCTCGTTTACCAGCCCAGGATAGACAGTTGCCTGAATGTCGTAACTCCTTGATCTTACAATTCTGGACCATATTCCAGAAATTCAAAAAGGAGGAGTCATCCCTCACTGCTTCTCCAGATTTATCATCATTCGAGAGAAGTTCATTAAAATCAACAGTTAAGAGCCAAGCTTTATCACGTACCAAACCAAGAACAATTAATCTTTCTCATACCACCTTTCTCCTTGCTGTCACCGGATCCCCGTAATCACACGAGCGAAAGAAGGAAGATTGATAAGGGTTTTTAAGTCCTCAGAGCAAATCAAAGTAGTATTTAAGATTGTCGAACCACATGGAACTAGTGATCTAAACACTAAGAATACACAAAATTTCCTAATCTAAGCAAATAAGAGAGATGGATGATTGTAACAAGCTAAGATCCTAAAAATATAAACAAAGGTGATCTCAAATCCAATCAAGAAATAAACGCAAGAACACTTTCAATCAAATGATAAGGTAGAATCCATGGGATTAAGGTAATTGATCTAAAGCAATTAAAGTTTCAATCAAAATGTTCCTTAAGTCTAAACAACTTAGCTAAGCAAATTCTAGGTCTAGACAAATGCTCATTTGCTTTCATTAATCAAACACAAATGGTCATTGGCACAATTAATTCAAGCAATCATTAAGAGTAGGTTTAATAACTATCTAAAACCCTTAGATACAAATGGTCATTGGCTAGGTATTCTTAAACCTAATGAGAGTTGGTTCAGGCATTTAAACATACACCTTGTGGGCAGAAAATGACTAAGGTCAATCTTAGAGTGATCAAGTATATAATAGCATTAAACACACTCTACTAGCAAGGAAACACTTAGATCTACACTTAATCACCTTAAATCTACATAACCCATGGATTCAAAAAGTGTCTACTCTCTAATCTCCATAAAAAACCTCAAACCCATGATGGATTCAAGGCTAATCATGTAAATGAGAATGAGAAACAAGATATAATATTAAGTACTTCCTTAAAATGATGAAAGATCCAAGCTTTTACAATAGGAGGCAAGTTCTTGAGAGAAAATGAGATACATTAGGGTTTTTAGGGTCTAAATCTATTTATAGAGGAGTACAATTCGTGCTGGTTTAATTAAATTAAACCGAGTCAAAACCGGATTAAACCGGTCAGCATCTCACAATCACGTGTGTCTTCTTCCTAGCGGCCGCTTCCTCCTGCTTCACTAAGCCGCTGTAAGGCTCGCTTCTTGCTGAGCGATGACTCAAACCCACAACAACAAGCCGCTTCGGACTACCCTCCATTTCCAGCGGTGCACCATCCCCGCAACAACAAGTCGCTGTGAGTCTACACTGGAGATGCAGAGATTGACGGTTCTCGTCGTCACCAAACCGGAGCTCGCTCCCGACTTGTCTTCACCGTCGAAATCTCAGGTCAAGGCTTCTCCGTCGTCTGAAACTCACCAATTCCGATCCGTTTCTCAGAACTCATCGCCGTGGCGTCACTGGACCAAGCTCCCATGGTGAGCTCTTCCATCTCCTTCGAGCTTTTCCTCTTATCTCTACTCCGATGACCCGTGAAGACTCTCCTACATGACTCCTGGTCTCGTCGTGGTTAGCTCGGACTCGCCGTCGTCAAGCTCCGGAGGCTCGCCGTCGTCTTCATCGTCATGGTGGGCTTGCCGTCGCTGATCGAAGTGGTGGAGACGACAATGGAGAGCTTTCAGTTATTTTCACATTTGGTCCCTGGCATTTTGATTCTTTTCACATTGGCCCCAGACTTCCGAATTTGCAGAACCGACCTCTCAAATCAACCCCTGGACTTCTAAATGTGCATTTAAACCCAAGCGATTATTCCAAAATTACAGCCCTGGTCCCTGAGTTCTCGTGGCCTTTCATGTCTGCCCCAAACTTTGTAATTTGCAAAGATCACCTTCCAATTTCGCCCAAAACTTCTAATTGTGCTCTCCAACCCCTATTATATGCAAATGAACATGTATATGCAATCTAAACAACTAAATACAACTCAAAAAACTAATATGATTAAGAAAAAGATGCTAAAAACTATTAAAAACACTACATATCAACTCCCCCAAACTAGATATTTACTTGTCCACAAGTAAATTTTCAAAGCAAAACAAGGGAAGTGATTTGAAAATGAGAACTTAAATCTTAGAGTAACAACAAAATCATTCAATTCAATGTCCATCAAAATAGTTTTAAAGTGCACCAATGATCTCTACTTTAAAAGTGTTAACCATACTCATCACTTATGTATTGCTTTAGAGCTAAACTTTCAATGTAATAATAAGAAACCAATGGAGCTCAACTCTTTAACATTCATTAAGTGTTTAGTGAACTCCCTCAATCAACTTAAATTACAAACCAATGGGCTAGGTGTCGAAGAGGCTAGATGAATTTTAAAGTGGAGTTTGTTCAATTTCTTTAAGGTTTTCACTCATGAAAAAGGGATGCACAAGCTAATTGCAAAAGTAAGAAGAAGAAGAAGAATTCATGCATACAAGTATTCACTTCCATGTTCTACCCCTTCCTAGTTATATATCTACAATCCCAAACCATAAATATAAAAACGAAAACACTTATCTCACCCCCAAATTGACTCTTTTCACCATATTACTACTTAGGAAACCCTTTTTTTTTTTTTTATTACATTGTTCTTTTTTCTTTTAATCCTCTTTATTCTTTTTTTAGAGGATATCATTTTTTTTTACTAGAGCTTTTCTTTCTATCTCATGCTTCCTAAGTTTCTTTTATTTTTCATTCACATTTTTTTGGTTTTTTTTACTCTTTAATTGCTTTCACTCACTCTTTTCTTTTCTCTCATCACATAATCTCACTCCAAAATAATCCCATCAAACCCCCAATCCTAACCAATCAAAGTAATTGGTATATGGAAGCTATTACTTGTCGTTCTTCTATCATTCAAAATTTTACACTAGAATACATCATCAACAAGAGGCCTCACTCATCAAACAATCAAAGGGCAAAGAAATGGGTTGAGGTTCAGGGTAAGATACCATTTAGTGATTCAAATGGCCATTCAAGCTTAAAGTCTAAAAATGGATAAGCAAACTTGAATGTTCTATTGTTACCAAAAGTGAGCAATTCAAGCTTCAAGGGAGAGTAATTAGATGTTCATTTAAGTTCAAGTTCATAGAGTTGAGCTACAATGAAAACACGCATCTACAAATGAGTTCAACTTTCAAGCTATAAGATCCAAGCATGGTTCTTCCTTAACTTCATGTTCATTTAAATGCAATAAACAACTCCAAGGATTGGCATTGAATCAAACTCTTAAGTTGTTACTCACCAACAAAAGTTCATTAGGACACTCAATGTATATGCAGTGCATTCTTAACATGCACTAGACTCAATCCTAAAATGCAAATGAGAAAAGATACATGCTTATTTTTCAAAAAAATTAAATTTTTAGGGGTTTTTTTAATGCAAATAAATATGTACAATGCAATGCATGAGATGCATGACAAGTAAACAAAACATAAAACAATGTGAGATAGTAGACTCTCCCCCAAGCTTACTTCACACTGTCTCTTGTGTGATAATAAACTTGAAAGAGAGATCAAAGAAAAAATAAAACATGATGAACTAAGTATTTACAAAGGTAGAATGCACTTACTTGAAGTTGGCATTGATGAGAGGAGGGAATGAGGAAGGTTTGTGACCTTGGTAATGTCGACATGACCTCTTAGAAGATTTAGAACTCCCCAAACTTGTCCCTAAACTTATTCAAACATATTAAAGCAAGATAAAAGATAAAGAGAAATATATACAAAAGATAAACATGAGAATGCCTCCCAAGTGCGCTTGTTTTAAGTCTCTAGCTTGACTTTGTGTGCTTGCTAATCATACGTATCAAAAGGCTGAGCCAATGCACCTTTGATCCTTCTCCTACAAGAACAAGAAACAAAGTGTGCAAAGAAGCACACTACTGTCCATAGAAAATAGACAGATTTTTCATCCAGAGCTTTATTAAAGATGCAACATGAACTAGGAAATGCTCTATGATGTTTAGATTGTCATGAGAATCAAATGCATTTGGTGGAAAGACAAATTCAACTACTGGTTCAAGTGAACCTTTCACAAAGTAGTCTACTTCATCTCCATCAAACAAATAAAACACAACGTTCTCATTCTCATGAAAGTTTTCAACATGGGGGCTTTCTATCTCAGTCAAGAGCTTATCCACATCAAGTTCATCCTCTAAATCAGTTAATGCAAGAAGAGGTCTAGGTTCATGAAGCATTAAAAACTCAGGTCAAGACCAAATGAAGCACATATATAGCTCTTGGCAAAACAAACTTCAATATGATCTCTAACAAGCTTTTCTATTCTCAACTCATCTAGTTTCCTAGTTACACATATCATATCAAGACATTCATCGATGAGCACATGAAAATTCAAATCAGAGGTAATAACTTCAACACAAGGCAAGCACATGTCCTCATAATCACAAAGTTCAAAGGTAGAATCACATATACCTTCTATATGGGTTGGTGGAACCCAATATATTACCTCCTTGAGATCATGAGCAACCCTTTTCTCAAAATATGTGATCTCTCTTCCTTCTAATGTTGCCCTATGTTGCATAAGGTTTAACCTTAGCATCACTGCCATGTCACTCCTTGTCAACATTGGGTTTTCTTTGCAAAGCTCATCCACCTTCAAACTTTGTTCTGGTGTGAGTACACTTTCACCAAAGGGTGGCTCCACATATGGCTCATCTTCAATGTCATCTTCAAATGTGTCTTCCTCTTCTTGTGGCTTCTCAAAGTATCTTGAAGCCATTTCTACAAAACAGAAAATCTAGAATAGAAAGTTAGCTATACGAAGGAAAAACAAAGCAAGAAAATAAAGCTTAGTCTCAAGAAAGATTGAAATCCTAACGAAAGATCTATCTAGTTCCCCGGCAACGGCGCCAAATTTGATAAGAGTTTTTAAGTCCTCAGAGCAAATCAAAGTAGTATTTAAGATTGTCGAACCACAGGGAACTAGTGATCTAAACACTAAGAATACACAAACTTTCCTAATCTAAGCAAATAAGAGAGATGGATGATTGTAACAAGCTAAGATCTTAAAAATATAAACAAAGGTGATCTCAAATCCAATCAAGAAATAAATGCAAGAACACTTTCAATCAAATGATAAGGTAGAATCCATGGGATTAAGGAAATTGATCTAAAACAATTAAAGTTTCAATCAAAATGTTTCTTAAGTCTAAACAACTTAGCTAAGCAAATTCTAGGTCTAGACAAATGCTCATTTGCTTTCATTAATCAAACACAAATGGTCATTGGCACAATTAGTTCAAGCAATCATTAAGAGTAGGTTTAATAACTATCTAAAACCCCTATATACAAATGGTCATTGGCTAGGTAGTCTTAAAGCTAAGGAGAGTTGGTTCATGCATTTAAACATACACCTTGTGGGCAGAAAATGACTATAGTTCAATCCTAGAGTGATCAAATCTAGAATAGCATTAAACACACTCTACTAACAAATAAACACTTAGATCTACACTTAATCACCTTAAATCTACCTAACCCATGGATTCAAAAAGTGTCTACTCTCTAATCTCCATAAAAAACCTTAAACCCATGATGGATTCAAGGCTAATCATGTAAATGAGAATGAGAAACAAGATATAGTATTAAGTACTTCCTTAAAATGATGAAAGATCCAAGCTTTTACAATATGGGGCAAGTTCTTGAGAGAAAATGAGATACATTAGGGTTTTTAGGGTCTAAATCTATTTATAGAGGAGTACAATTTGTGTTGGTTTAATTAAATTAAACCGGGTCAAAACCGGATTAAACTGGTCAACATCTCACAATCACGTGTGTCTTCTTCCCAGCGGTCGCTTCCTTCTGCTTCATTAAGCCGCTGTAAGGCTCGCTTCTTGCCGAGCGATGACTCAAACCCACAAAAACAAACCACTTCAGACTACCCTCCATTTCCAGCGGTGCACCATCCCCGCAACAACAAGTCGCTGTGAGTCTACACTGGAGATGCAGAGATCGACGGTTCTTGTCGTCACCAAACCAGAGCTCGCTCCCGGCTTGTCTTCACCGTCGAAATCTCAGGTCAAGGCTTCTCCGTCGTCTGAGACTCACCAATTCCGATCCGTTTCTTGGAACTCATCACCGTGGCGTCACTGGACCAAGCTCCCATGATGAGTTCTTCCATCTCCTTCGAGCTTCTCCTCCTATCCCGACTCCGATGACCCGTGAAGACTCTCCTACATCACTCCTGGTCTCGTCGTGGTTAGCTCGGACTCGCCGTCGTTGTGAGGGATAAAACTCACTTTCCTGATTTAGGTTAGGTTTAAATTGGGGAAAAGATAATCGTGGGCTGAATCCTGTAAGAACTTAAAGAATGAATATGACTTGTATTGATGTTTCTGATAAAAGAAGATTACAAATGTTTTGATCTGAGGTTATAAAGAAATAAAGGAATGTTTTCAGAGTATATGAATGTGTGAATAATAACGAATCAAAATCTGGACCTCTTGCTTCGATCTCCCACTCCTCTTTTATAGCTCTTGATCATGTTCCAACGACCTCAGCTAACCTCCGAGATTTGCTCCGTGAGTTGAGGGATTCTCAAGAGTCTCCTTTTGACTGGGTCCTACGCGTCCATCCTGAGCTAGTCCTACTAGCTCTCTGTAGATGAGGTCCGGAGCTCTCCTCTGTGACCTGTTCTGGTGACGTTCTATCCTTAGCAAACAGCCTCCGGCTTCCTTCTAACTCTTTTCTCAAGATGTAATTGCTAATGGGCTTATAAGATCCCATTATCGGTTACTTTTATTCAGGCCTGTCAACTTCAGCTAACGGGACATATTTGGGCCCAACAGTTGCCCCCAACTTTCGAGATGAGACCTCTTTTCTCGGAAGCTAAAGCTTAACCGCCTGATATCTACCTCTTTTGTTGTGATAACGATTATTTTATATTAAACTTGAAGATACGCGTGACCTTAATCGAGCGGTCCCGATTTCGTTTGGTAAGATCTACGGCTCGCGTTAATATATTTGAACAATTTCTTCCCCGATTTTCGAGACACGATGTAATATAAAGCTGCAGACATTAACTGCAGATTTCACCACTACTCCACGCCTTGATTTGGTTTCCCAGGTAACTGTCCAATTTCCTCCTTTAACTTGTAGTGATAAGATTTTTTTTTTTTTTTTATTCCCAATTGTTTCTTGTTTTCGTCACGATTCTCTGGAACCCTCTGATTCGAAAGTTCCAGTTTCAATCCGAATATCTTTTTCGCTCTCATTCTATCCTTCGGCTCTTTTCTCGGTTAACATGACGCGACCTAAGAAAGGTACCGGAGACACTGAAATTTCTTCTTCCGGTGTCCGGCTTATGAAGGTTAAACATGAGATCGGCGAAACGATAAAGAAGAACGAGAAGAGTAAGAAGATTAAGGAGTCGATAGCCTCAAGAGTCTCGAAACGATCTAAGAAGAACGACGACTCGAGTGGGAGCGTCCCTCTTGGTTCTCACGTGGCCTCCTCTTTAAAGGGCCAGGATGTGGTCAATCTCATGGTTCAAGCCGGAGGTCACGAGGATTTAGCTAGAGCTTGTAAATCCGATGAGACCCCGGAAACTGCTCCGGAGGGATGGTTCTGCGTTCATGAGAAGTACATTACCAAATGTCATCTCAGGTTCCCGCTTCCCGATCTTTTGTTGGATCTCCTGGATCACTACTAGTTAGCCCTTTCCCAGCTCTGTCCTTCGGTAATCCGAGTGATAAATGGTTTTATCACTAGGGCTAAAGAAGAGGGGTTGCCGTTGGTCTTCGTGACCTGATGAGCCTCTACACGATTAAGGAGAGCGCTTCAAAGGAAGGTGGCAGTGGTACCTACTATCTGCCTTGTCGACCCAAGCTGGGCCTTTTCAAGTTCTCCGGTAGCGACGATGATTGGAGAAAGAAATATTTTTATGTGAAGACGGATCTTCTGACAGTTCATGAGGGTCGTACCTTAAGGGTTATTTGGTCCGACGTTTCGGGTTAGGACCTTTTAGGGAAGCATTTGCATGTTTTGCTTATTTCGCGTATTTTAGTGATCATTGGTTCTTCTTGCAGATATTGAAGAACCTGAAAAGCTTACTAGTAAGCTCACTAGAGCTCTGCACCGCAAGTTGAAGCAAAGTCCTTGTACGTGGGGAGCTTTCACTACTTCACGCGTAGGAGCGGCCAGGTTTCCTGAACGGTACGGAGCCTCATTTCTGGATCCTATCCCAGCTGCAGGTTTAGAAAGTAAGTCGGCTTTATCTTTCTTTTCGAACGTATTAGCTATACGTTTAGAACTGTTCGATTTTGAACGAGTTTTTATTGATCCAGTTTCCGAAGGTAATTCGATTGTGACTATCTCGACAGAAGCTAGTACTTCTGAGACCGAAAGAACTCAACAAACTAAGATGCCTCTCCAACCGTCTTGCTGCTCTCGCGGCAAAGCAGTCAAAGCAGCCAGTTCTTCTAGAGGTAGTGAGAAGAACCAGGGGGTTCCTTTCTTAACCAGGTGAGAGATGTTCTTGATGACGGGGTCCCTCTCCCGATCAAAGATGTCGTCACTACTGATGTCTCAAAGGCTCAGGAGACTGCCCCCAAACCCGATGTTCAGGCCAAGGAAGCTGACCATCAAGTGATCAAGGAGCCTTCTGAGATCGAGCCTCCAAGACCTAAGAGGTCTCGAGTTGACCAAGTGGATAGATCGTCTAGGTCTTCCTCCTCCTCTTCTAGGGGAGGAACTGTGGGGTAGAGTTTTACCCACTCGAAACCTGGTTCTGTCTTGGAAGACCCTTGGGGTTTTGCCACATTGATGAGGCATATGAAGAGGACCGGCTGCTCTCTCCCAGAGATCAGCAACATGACCAACCGAGAGAAGTATGTGGAGGTCGCTCATTGCATGGGTCAGGTAAGGGATCTTGATTTTTTGTTTTCTCTAGTGAGGTCATTGGTTTCATGATTTATTCGATTCTTTTTGCAGTTAGCGGGAGCTATTAACAAAGCTCAACTGAGCTTGGAGGATACGATTAACAACGCTCCCAGAGCTGGGGAGTTAGCCCAGGTGACTGAGATGGTGAAGGCTACCAAGGAGGAGCTTGATCAATCCCGAGCTAGAGTTGCTGAGCTTGAAGGTGTCGTGGAAAGGCTTGGCTTGAAGGCTGATATTCAGGCCGGGAATATTGAGAGTCAAGTTATTGATATCCAAGTGAAGGGGAGGAAGATAGCCGAGCTAGAGGCTGCTCGGAAGGTCGCTGAGCAACATGTTCGAGAGCTGATCGCTTCGTCGCAGATTAGCCAGAAGAACAAGGAGGCTGAAGTCAAACTAGCTATCCGTCAAGGGAAGGAGGTAGCTGATGCTTACAACAAGATTTTGGTTTCTGTCGAGGAGAAATTTGCCAAGAAGAAGGAGGAGGTTAGCCTTCAGATTTATGCTCAGGAACTTCAGGCTAATACCGTCCTTCTTGAGGAAATGTTGGCCAATGAGATCAAGAGTGTTGATGAGGAGTATCAGCGACTGATGTCGTTGATTCCGGAGGCTACCGCAGCGTATGAGAAGGCTCAGGTATCAGATTTTTCAGAAAGCAAGTTGTCTCTGCCTCAGGTCTCGGAGAGCTCAGGTACCTTTGAGATCAACGTATTTAATCCGTCCTTTTCTGGAGGATATGGTTCTAACTTAGGTCTGGTGAATCTGGCTTCAGCTCCAGTTGAGGCAACCACAGGTGATCGTGAGAAGGATACAGGCGATGGATCCTTAGCTAAGGAGTTGGTGCCAAGTGAGGAAGATAAGGATGAGGAGAAGGGTGCTGACGAAATGGAAGTCTAGATGTCGTCTTTTCTTTTTTAGAATTATGTCTTTATGTTTTCCAGACTTTTTGCCAACTGGGCTTTCTTCTATCTTTTGTTATGACTCGTGACCTGAGGAGGTCTTTAAACCTTTGCTTTGTTTAAGATCTTTGAACTTAAGTAGCCTGGGGAGGCTTTTAAACCTTTATTTCGTTTTGGTTTTGGTCTAAGTCATTTGACTTGTGAATATTTTCGTTTCTTTGAATAAAGGATTCTGAGGCTCGCTAGCAGCAGGTCCCGTTATCTTTTAGCGCGAGATCTTGAGGTCAGGTTTTCGAGACCTGATTTTACTCGGGACCTCCTTTTAGATGTCGATCATAGCTAAGGATTCTGAGACTTTTGGTCGGGTTCTCTAGGAACCTGAATTCGCTCCTGAAGGATTTTGAGACCTTGGATTTTCCTAAGGATTTTAAGACCTTGATTCTCGTTAAGGATTTTAAGACCTGGGATTGAGGTTTATGTTTGTCGAAACCTGACTTAGATAGTAGGGTTTTAAGACCTTAAGTCCGGGTTCGCCGGGACCTAATTTTGTATGAAGGATTTTAAGATCTTAGGTCTGGATCTGCCGAGACCTGATTTTATTTGTAGGGTTTTAAGACCTTAGATCCGGGTTTTCCGGGACCTGATTTTGTTCGTAGGGTTTTAAGACCTTAGGTCCGGGTTTGCCGGGACCTGATTTTGTATGAAGGATTTTAAGACCTTAGGTCTGGATCTGCCGAGACCTGATTTTGTATGATAGAAACTTGAGATGCTTAAATGTAGGTTTTATTAATAATTCTTATGGAATACATAATAATCATGGAGCTAATAGCCTTGGCTGTGTGTTTTTGAACACGTGCCCCCTTTGAATGTAAAGACAAACATGTTGAGGTGAGATTGGGGCTGCACTCATGACGGAGTTGCCTACGTACCCAGTCAAGGGATCAAGCCGGAACGTAGTTCAATGGATTTTAGGTACCTAATGGTAATATTTCTTGAGATTCATGGCATTCCATGATCGGATTTCGGGTACCCCGGTTCGTACCTTCATGAGCCTGTAAACGCATGGTCGTATCACGTGGATTATCTGATAAGGGCCTTCCCAATTGGTCCCTAGCTTTCCGGCGTTCGGCTCTTTGGTATGGTTAAAGACTTTCCTGAGTACCAGGTCACCTACAACGAATTGCCGGGACCTGACCTTGGAATTGTAATGTCGAGCCATTGCTTGTTGGTAGTTTTGGATACGGAGCAAGGCTTGATCCCGCCGTTCCTCGATCAGGTCGAGGTTGTCTGATAAGAGCTGGTTGTTAGCTTCGGGATTTGTCGTACAGAGCTCTCGGCTGAGGCTCTCTGTGGTGGTTTCGGCTGGGACGACAGCTTCCATCCCGTAGGCTAGGGAGAAAGGGGTTTCTTCCGTAGCTCTTCGTGGGGTGGTTCGGCATGCCCAAAGCACTTCGGGTAATCTTTCGGACCATGAACTTTTATCGATTCCAAGGCGTTTCTTGAGGTTTGCTAATACCGACTTATTAGCAGCCTCTGCCTGGCCGTTTCCCTGAGGGTATCGAGGTGTCGACATGGTGAGGCGAATTTTCCATTTGTCGCAGAAGTCTTTGAAGTCGTTAGATATGAATTGCGATCCATTATCGGTTACGATTTCGTATGGGACGCCGTGGCGGCAAATGATGTCTCTCCATACGAGTCGTTCGGGTTCGACTTTAGATACCTGTTGGAAGGCTTCAGCTTCTATCCATTTTGTGAAGTAGTCTGTTAGGACCAGTAGGAAGCGTAGCTTCTGCCTTCCTGTTCCTGACACGACTAGCGGTCCTACGATATCCATGGACCATCTCATGAATGGGTATGGGGCGGATATCGAGGATAATTTCTCTGAGGCTTGGTGTATAAATGGTGCGTGCCTTTGGCATCTGTCGCATGAGGATGAGTAGACCTCACAGTCGGAGATAATGGTAGGCCAGAAATAGCCTTGCCTTTTGATTCGGATCGCTAAGGCTCTACCACCGGAGTGGTTTCCACAGGAACCATCATGCATTTCTTTCATGAGTCTGATAGCGTCGAGGCCGTGGACGCATCTCAGGTAAGGTCCCGATACGCTTCGTTTATAAAGGATAGATTCCATTATGCAGTATCTTGCGCTTATTGCTTTGAGTTTTCGAGCTTCCCATTTATGGGGGGGGAACCTTGCCCTCCGAAATATACTGCATGATTGGGATTCTCCAGTCCTCTCTTCCTATGATTTTGTCGTGAAGGGATGGAGGAGGTCCCTGTGCTGGATCAGGTTCTCGGGTGTTGTTGCGGCCGGAGGTCGTGCCCCCGGTGATATTCCTTCGGTTAGGTTCACTGGAGCCTAAATCTGGAGGAATATTTTCAGGTATGTCGTTAACTCCCGGGGTCGGGATCGTGTCTTCGGTTGAAGTTTCGGGTTCAGGGGAGTATCTCGTCCTGCGAGTGTTTACTCTGAGGACAAGTGGGCTTGGAGGCTGGGTTGTGCCCCCGGAGGTGTGTTTTTTGAGTTTGCGAGTTTTGGTTTTTGGGAACCAGAATGTTGTTAGAACTTGGGTTGCTGCTGACTCGGAGCAGTTACCTTATGTTTGCTCTTTCGGTTTGCTATCGATCTTGGCTTTGGTAGCTATGTCGATGCTTGGTTTTTCGATTCCCTCTACATGTATGATTCGTTTTACTAGGGGGTTTGATGTGGATGCTAATGCAGCCAATGCATCTGCTGAGGAGTTCTCTCCTCGTGGGATTCTTGTTAGCTCGAACTTGATGAACTGTTTAGTGAGGCTTTGTACGACTTCGAGGTATGCCCCCATTCTTTCGTCCCTTGTTTCGTACTCCCCATGGAACTGGCTAGCTACCAGCTGTGAGTCGCTGCAGGCATTTAGCTCTCGGATTCCGAGGCTTAGGGCGAGTCTTAATCCTGCGATTAGCGCTTTGTATTCGGCCTCGTTATTTGAAGCGTTAAATCCGAGCCTGTAGGATTGCTCGATGGTTTCTCCGGGTGAAGAGGTCAGCCTTAGACCGATTCCGGAACCTTGTTTTGATGAGGCTTCGTCGACATACAAGCTCCATTCCGGAGTTTCAGCTCTCGGGTCTAGTTGTTCAGACGATAGCTAGATGATGAAATCGGCGAGGACCTGAGCTTTTATGGCTGCTCGGGGTCTATACTCGATGTCGTATTCGCTGAGTTCTATGGCCCACTTAGCCAATCGTCCTGATTGGCTAGGACTGTGCAGAATCGTGCGTATTGGATGTGAGGTCATTACCACGATCGAGTGTGATTGGAAGTAAGGTCGTAGCTTTCTGGCAGCTGTTACGACTGCCAGAGCTAACTTTTCCATGGTAGGGTATCTGGTCTCGGCGTCTATTAGACTTTTGCTTGTGTAATAGACAGGTCTTTGCTCGTTTTGCTCCTCTTGTACCAGCACGCCGCTAACTGCAGCAGTTGATACGGCGAGGTATAGGTACAGGGGTTCTCCTGTTACTGGTTTGAATAGGATCGGTGGCTCGGAGAGGTAAGCTTTTAATTGTTTGAAGGCTTCCTCGCATTTCTCGTCCCATAGAAACTTCTTATTATTTTTTAGAAGTTTGTAGAACGGGAGGCAATTATCGGTGGACTTGGATATAAATCGGTTCAAAGCGGCGATTCGTCCAGTCAGTCTTTGTACCTCCCTGGTTGTCTTAGGTGACGGAATTTCCAGGAAGGTCGCTATCTGTTTCGGGTTGGCTTCGATACCTCTCTCGGTTACGAGGTAACCGAGAAATTCGCCCGAGGGCACTCTGAAGGTGCATTTTGCGGGGTTTAGTTTCATATCGTATTTGTTGAGGATATCAAAGCATTCTTTTAGGTGGGAGATGGGATTTTCCCCAGCTGATGATTTAACCAGCATATCGTCGATGTATACCTCCATGGTTTTTCCGAGCTGTCCGGCGAACATTTTGTTCACAAGCCTTTGGTAGGTAGCTCCTGCGTTTTTTAATCCGAATGGCATTACCTTGTAACAGTAGGTCCCGTGTTCGGTTATGAACGCAGTTTTTTCTTGATTTTCAGGATTCATCATGATTTGATTATATCCCGAGAAGGCATCCATAAAGGACAAGAGCTGATGGCCAGCTGTCGCCTCAACGAGGCGATCGATGTGAGGTAACGAGAAGCTATCTTTAGGGCAAGCCTTGTTTAGGTCGGTGAAGTCTACACAGATTCTCCACTTCCCGTTTTTCTTTTTCACTACTACGGGGTTAGCCAGCCAATCGGGGTAATGTACTTCTCGGATGGACCCTGCTTTCGTGAGTCGATCTACTTCATCGTTGACGGCTTGGGCTTTTTCGAGGCCTAGCTTGCGGCGTTTTTGTTTGATCGGTTTGAAAGTAGGATCTACATTGAGCTTGTGAGTGGTGACGTTTGGGTCTATGCCCTTCATGTCGCTGGTGGTCCATGCAAACGTTTTGACGTTGCTTTTCAGGAAGTCGTTTAAATCCTTTTTAGTTTCGAGAGGTAGCTCTGATCCGATGTTCACTTGTTTCTCGGGGTCAGAGTCGTCGATGCTAACTCGTTCGGTTAGGTTCCTAGGGGGACCTTGAATATTCTGTTTCATCTCTCGACCTTCCTGGATCTGTAATTGCTATTGGGGTGATTCCTTGAGGATTCCAAATCCTCCCAAGTAACAGATCCTGGAGATCTTCTGGCTACCTCGTACGGTGGTTATTAAGTCAGGTGTCGGAAATTTCACGCATTGGTGATAAGTTGAGGCTACCGCCTTTATCTTATGAATCCAGGGTCTTCCTAGGATCGCATGAAATGGGGAGGGTCTGTCGATGACTACAAAATTGGTCATTTTCATGATTCCTCCAGCTATGACCGGGAGCTTGATGGTTCCCAGGGAGGTAACTGTTTCCCCGGAGAAACCTACAAGGTTAGCTTTCTGACCAATAATTTCGTAGTCATCTATTTCCATCCCTTTCAGAGCGTTATAGAAGATAAGGTCGACCAAGCTTCCGGTGTCAACCATCAGCTTAGGCACCTCTTAACCTGCTATGTTCAGGGTGACGATTAAGGCATCATCATGAGGTCTGTCGAGATCTGATGTCTCGCTCTCCCAGAAATAAATCTTAGTGTTGGATTCAGGGTTGGGAGGCTTAGATTGAGCGTTGGAAACAGCCCTCCGTACGTGACTCTTGATTGAATTAACGGAGTCTTGACATATATCGGAGATATAATCCACCCTCGAACTGGGGATCGATTGAGGTGGTGGTTTGGCTAGGAGAGTCTCGATTTGTAGACTTTTCCCTTGGGGAAATTTCCCAAGAATCATGTCAACTCTTTTCTTGGGAGCTGGCGGTGGCGAGTCCGTTTCCTTCTCAGGCGATCTTTCACGCTTCGGAGAGGTATCTCTGGGACCTCTTTTCTGGTAAGGAGGTGATTTTTTGAGTTCCACGTCCTTCAGTTCTCCAGCTACAAATTTAGCTGCTAACTGTCGTTGGAGGTCCTAACATTCCTCAGTTGAGTGCCCTTTTCGATCGTGATAAGAGCAGTTTTTGTTCTCATCATAGCCTTTTGACCAGGGGGTTTTGCTTGTCGCGGCAACAGGTTTTTCCTGTTGGACTTCCTCGACTGCATAAGAATGTTCTCCCTGGGTCTGATTATTCCGTGAGGTCCCTTTTCTAGAAGATCCTTTTGTTTCCGAGGTTTCACCTTTTGGGTGATTCTGGGGTTTCTTATGGATTTTATCTAGCGCAGCTGTTTCCTCTTCCAAGGTAATATATCTTGATGCTTTGTGAAGGGCATCATCGATAGTTGGGGGAGGATTAAGCGTTAGCTCGGACCAGAATTATGATTTGTACCAGAGACCTTTTCTAAGGGCTTCGATGGCAACTTGATTGTTGGGATTCGAGAGCTTAGTTCTGACTGCTCTGAATTTCTCGATATAGATTCGTAACGAATCTCCCATTCCTTGTCTGATTTTCCAGAGGTCGGCCTCGGAAGCTTGCTTAAGGATATGGGTCGAGTACTGCTTCATGAAGGCGTTGGTGAGCTGGTCGAAATTATCTATTGAGTTCGACTCAAGGCTAGAAAACCATTCGAGAGCTGTTCCGACTAGGTTCTCGGCAAAGGTTCTGCAATAACCTGCTTCGCATTCTTCTCTTGTGAAGTGAGCTTTCACTATAGCTAATCGGAAGGCTCTCAAATGAGCCTTGGGGTCTGAGGTCCCATCATATTCGGGGATCCTAATCTTTCGGGTATCTCTTATGTAAGAGCTAGCGATTTTGTTTGTGAATGGGGTTCCGCGGGTTTCCTCAATCAAGCTCTCGATTTCGGGAGCAGAGCTTGTTGCTTTGTGTACTTGAGCATTCAACTTTTGGAGAGCTGCGTGAGTTTGCTCCATGTATCGGTGAATAGCCTCAGGTCCCTCTAGAGGAAGGACGGTTGGGTCGTCATGATGAATTTGATGGGGAGATTCTTGACGGAGTCGAGCGTGGTCGTTCTCCCAAGCATTAGGTGGGCTAAATCGCTCACTAGCTCTAGGGCCATTTTGAGGGACGCGACCAGGGGGGTGAGCTGTAGGATCAGCTTCTGTCCTCTGGTGGCTGTCTCAATTTGGGATCGCGCTCCCATTTTGGTAAGCTGAAGCTGGTGCTCTTCCCCTAGGAGGGAAAGATATTCCTTCTCCGGACCTAAAAACAGGTGGCGGAGGCGGTAAGCGTGTGCTCTTTTCGGGAACCCTATTGGGTGCAGAGCTTGTTGTTGCTATGTTACTTCCCATAGCGCTGGTTACAGGTGGACTGAATGCTGGGGTTGTCCCAGTATGAGGTGTCCAGAGAACAGATTCTTGCCCATCTCGAGCAATGCTGTTGGGGGAAAAATCCAGACGTCCGCGAGGGAACGTGGGTTCGGTCAGTCGGTCTCGGAAGGTGACTCCCGATCCTTGACGTTGCGACAGATGAGTCGTCTTGGTTAGAGATCTAGTCACCTCTTCGAACCGTTGCTGTCGAGCAGTTAGCTGTTGCAACGTGCGCTCATTATCTTGAGCTCTTTCTACCAATTGCACCATCATTCGACGCATCTCGGATAGCTGAGCTTCCGAATGATTCAGAGAGGGTTGACGCTGAGGGCTTTCGGGGTGTGTAACCCCCGAGTTGTTTCCACTGGAAGATCTTGGGTTAGTTATTCCAGTTTGGTTCGGTTGAGCATTAGCCGGAGGCTGTTGCTCGGATTGGTGATCGGCGGATCGAGGTTCCAGATTCTGAGGATCCGGGTCTCTCCTGTTCGGTGAGCCGTCGATCTGGATCACGGTATCAGGGATAGATGGGCTCGTTGCCTGGTTGGATGGATCCATTCTCAAGTTACGGAGTGAAGGATTCAATTATCTCGTCCCCATAGATGGCGCCAAAATGTGAGGGATAAAACTCACTTTCCTGATTTAGGTTAGGTTTAAATTGGGGAAAAGATAATCGTGGGCTGAATCCTGTAAGAACTTAAAGAATGAATATGACTTGTATTGATGTTTCTGATAAAAGAAGATTACAAATGTTTTGATCTGAGGTTATAAAGAAATAAAGGAATTTTTTCAGAGTATATGAATGTGTGAATAATAATGAATCAAAATATGGACCTCTTTCTTCGATCTCCCACTCCTATTTATAGCTCTTGATCATGTTCCAACGACCTCAGCTAACCTCCGAGATTTGCTCCGTGAGTTGAGGGATTCTCAACAGTCTCCTTTTGACTGGGTCCTACGTGTCCATCCTGAGCTAGTCCTACTAGCTCTCTGTAGATGAGGTCCGGAGCTCTCCTCCGTGACGTGTTTTGGTGACGTTCTTTCCTTAGCAAACAGCCTCCGGCTTCTTTCTAACTCTTTTCTCAAGATGTAATTGCTAATGGGCTTATAAGAGCCCATTATCGGTTACTTTTATTCAGGCCTGTCAACTTCAGCTAACGGGTCATATTTGGGCCCAACAGTCGTCAAGCTCCGGAGGCTCGCCGTCGTCTTCATCGTCATGGTGGGCTCGCTGTCGTGGATCGAAGTGGTGGAGACGACAATGGAGAGCTTTCAGTTATTTTCCACATTTGGTCCCTAGCGTTTTGATTCTTTTCACATTGCCCCCAGACTTCTGAATTTGCAAAACCGACCTCTCAAATCAACCGCTGGACTTCTAAATGTGCATTTAAACCCAAGCGAATATTCCCAAATTACAGCCCTGGTCCCTGAGTTCTTGTGGCCTTTCATGTCTGCCCCAAACTTTGTAATTTGCAAAGATCACCTTCAATTTCGCCCAAAACTTCTAATTGTGCTCTCCAACCCTTATTCTATGCAAATGAACATGTATATGCAATCTAAACAACTAAATGCAACTCAAAAAACTAATATGATTAAGAAAAATATGCTAAAAACTATTAAAAACACTATATATCAAAGATGATCCACAAGAAACTTCCAAATCGATGATCCTTTTGTCACTTGATATCACTGTAACTTGATAACTATATTTACACATCACAGCTAAACCTCCACATAAACCTTCAGGTTCCACTGTAACCAAACTGTCATAACCCAACTGCTTTTTTAAACCATTAATGTAATCGAACTTTTGTTTAGTTTCCATCAAAAAAATTAAATCCGGAAGCACCTGAAGCTGCCGAACTGTCTCAGTACTACCAGCACCTTGACAGTTCCAAGAAAAAATACTTATTGGAGAGGCAGCGACTTCAATACAAAAGCTACCATAGAAATTGATTTTTTGATGTTTTGCTTTCCAAAGCCTCCGACGTGAAGGCTGATTTTCTCTTCTTATTTGCCAACTGTTCCCCTGTCTGGCCAGTCTCCTGAATCCTTCCTGCCACATCTAAGAAATCTGTGTTGCCAACTGTGAATGTTGTTCTTTGGGGCGGAGATATCGGAACATAGACCGCACACCCAAAGACACGGAGATGGGATACATCTGACTCATGCCCAAATGCCAACTGTAATAGGCAGTACTAGGGGTGGGCGCAAGGCGGATACTTTCTTTTTTACGTATGCTTGATACTTAGCTCGCCTTGAACGAGTAATGAATTTTTGGGCTTGTACTTGACTTGTTGGAAACGAGTACTTGCTATTTCGAGTACTTGTCTATAAATATGTTACTTGCAAGTTACTTACCTTGTTCGATTATTTATTACTTACAAGTACTTATAAATTATTTGGATAGATTCTTGATAAATAATATTAGAAAGTTATGAAAGTTTGTTTTATTTACTCGACTTGGTAATTTCAAATAAAATATTGTTTACTTTTTTCTTACAACAAAGAAATAGTTGTTTAAAGATTTGGTTTTTATGGTTTAGTTATCATTTTTCAAATGTAAAAAAAATAACGAGTACTATCAAGGTGAGTCATTTTTTTTTTGTGATACTTGTTACTTTCTTTGTATTTGCAAGTAGAAAAACTCAATGACTTGATATTTGACTTGACAACAACAAGTACTTGAAAATACGAGACGAGTACGGGTATAAGACAAGTAACGAGTATTCGTGCCCAGCCCTAGGCAGTACTTATGATATGTACTCGGTCTTAACCGAATCAGTGCATCCGCATGTAAAATAGCATGATCCCATACTGAAATTGGGAGCTTTGTCCTGAATATCAACGGCCTTGCAATCAACTGCAACCGTTTTATTAATGACTCGGCCATGACATTCGGTGTATTAACATGGGGCACTGGATGCTCTACATCAATCCCTACTGACATACAATAATCATTAAAGGCTTGCGATGTAAATTCACCAGCATTATCAAGCCTTATTTTCTTAATGGCATATCTTGAGAACTATGTTCTCAGCCTTATTATTTGGGCAAGGAACTTTACGAAATCCGTATTCATGTTGTCAAAAGACACACATTTGTCAATCTACTAGATGCGTCAATCAATACCATGAAATACTTAACGGCCCGCACAGTGGATGGATCAGTCCACATATATCACCATGTATTCTTTCTAAAAACCTTGATGATTCATTGCCAACTTTTTCTGGTGATGGTCGAGTTATAAGTTTTCTTTGAGAACATGCATTACATGTAAACTTGCCCATTTGCAAAATTCATTCGTTTTTCAACGGATGGCCATTTGAATTTTGCACTATTTTTCTCATCATGACTGAACCAGGATGTCCTAGCCTCTCATGCCAGATTTAAAATGTATGAGTAAAGTTCATGTTTACTATGTCACTGATAAGGGTTTTTAAGCCTTAGAGCAAATCAATGTAGTAAGGTAAGTAGAGTGTCAATCCAATCCTGAGAGCTATTGAACAAAGAGAATGCAAGACATTGCTTAATCTAAATGCAATCAATGAGGATTTATTTTATAAGTAACTAGTAATTAGCAATGTAAGTAAACAAGAGTAACTAAAGCTTTGTTTCAAGGAGATAAGAGAATCTATGGGTAAAGGTATTGACTTTGGGTGATCAAGTTACTATCTAGGGTGAGGTTTCAAGCAATCATTCATATCCTATAGGTCTAGACACAATTCTAAGCTAGTCATTGGTCAAGATAAAAGCTCATTTGCTATCAATCTCTAAACACAAATGGTCATTGGCCTAAATCAATCAAGAAATCATTGAGAACAAGTCCACTAACCATCTAAGCCTTCCTAGCATGAAGTGTCCTTGGTTAAGCAAGCAAAAAGCATTGTTACTTTGGCTCAGGCATTTCATCATACACCTTGTGGGCATGAAATTCCTAATGATCTAGTTTAGAAGGATTAGGTTTAATCTAGCATTGAGAATAAGTAATAAGCATAGGACAAGAAGGATCTAACAATAATCACCCTAGATCATCACTTAATCACCCTAATCACCCTAACCCATAAGCTCAAGGAGAGTCTACTCACTAATCTTCATGTTTAATCTTAAACCCATGATGGATAAAAGACTAATCATGATTAGAAGAAGAGATAGACTCAAATTACTCAAGAAACAAAGATTATATTAATCAAAGATTCAACTTTTCAATGTGTTTTTGAGAGAAAAGAAGATACCATCCACTTAAAGTCTAATACATATTTATATTAAGCTAAAATCCGTGACACGGCCGCAACCTCCTCTTGGCCGCGGCACTAGCCTGCGATGCATCCATTTTGGCCGCAGCCTTCTTTTCCTGCGAATCAGCCCGCGGGCAAAGTCAGGAGGCCGCGCTGACGTTTCCCACGACCTTCATATCCCGCGGTGGAAGCCTGCGAAATATTCCTGTCCATTTCGTCGTAACACCGTCGCGGACATCTACATCCTGCTACGGTTGCCTGCGGTACCTTTGCAACCACCTTTAGCCTGCTACAGTTGCCTGCTATTGCATCATTCTTCACTCCTTTGTATTTTTTGTTACTCTCTAGGCTCCAAATCATCACTAGCACCACTCTTAACCTAATAAGGACATATGAATGCAATATGGACCTAAAGATGCCTAAACCTAAATCTATATGGTGATTTATGTACAAAATGAAATGCTAAAACTATGAAAATATGCCTCATATCAACTCCCCCAAACTACTCATTTACTTGTCCTCAAGTAATTAATTAAGATCAAAGAGAGAGAGAATGTAAATGGGAACTCAAAACCAAAGGATACACTTCTTATACTCAACACCACATCCTAGACAAACATAACCAATATCTTAAACAATCTCAATTAGTACACTCTAGCTTCTCTAGGCCTATCAAGACTCATTGCTATAAAACAAGTTGTGGATCACCAATCAATAATTATCTTCAACCAACCATCACATTCAATTAAGCATAAGCTAATAAGGTGAGTTCTTGCAAATGGAAACTTGATCTCAATCATTTGGTTTGGTAAGTGAAATGGCTAAATGAGATTAGAAGAGGGGTTTCAATACATTTCTTTTTAGTGGCTTACACTCAAGAATAAGAATAGGAGCTTGATCATTATGCAAAATTTATCTAAGAAAATGAGCAACTTATGCATACATTGCTTGTTCTTATCAATCTACCCTTTCCTAGACAACTTTAAACTCTACCCTTTTCTTTGGTGTAAATCTCAAACCCATCTATCCCTAAAAACATTAAGATCACTCTCTTATTTCACTCACCTAATGAACTCATTCTCTTTTCTTTTCTTTTGAACCAACTAGGGATTTTTTCTTTCACTTTTTACTTAAGCTCTACTCTTATTTTTCTTATGTCTTCCCCAAAGTCTTTTCTAGACTCATTTCTTTCTTTCTTTTCTTAGCCTAAGGGGTTTCTTATTTGAAGTTTCTAGAGCTTTTGTTTCTTTTTTTTCTTTTGATTTGTACTGGTTTTCTTTTCTTTTTCTTTCTTTTATCTCATTCTTTTCAATCATCTAACACCCCAAGACCCAATTTAAACTTTTTTGCATCACAATACCAAACTTCACATCCTAATTGCTAGTTCTCAAGAGGTCTTATAGCTAGCCTGAGATAAGAACAACCAATGTCGCCCCTAATACTCTCAAGTTTTTGCACATGACAAGCTATCAAAAGAGACCTCACACAAGCAAAATGATTTAGGCTTCAAAGAATGGTAAGGGTTTAAAGGTAAGGAGTGCCATTTGGGTTTTATAAAGAGTTGTATGAAGGATAAGTAAAACCCAAATGTGTATAATCCATGATAAAGTATGCAAATTCCCATAAGCAAGAAACATTAAGTTCATTCAGCTTTAAGTTCATTTGGAGTTGGTTTAAAGAGATTGTCAATCTCACACAAGCAACAAGTTTCAAGAAGAGTTTTAAAAGCTCAAAGCATGCAAGCTTTTCAAGAGATGCTTAGGCTACTTGCTATGATCAGCTAGGGTGTAATTTTGAGTTCTAAGGATGTGCTTCCTTATTAGGTAAGCTCCCTATGCATGAATGCAATCTAAATGATTATATACTCAACCCTAAAGATGCAAATGATGCAACCTAAATGCTTGTTTTGTTTCTTTTTGGATTTTTTTTTTTTTGAATTTTTCTATGCATATATGTATGTACAATGCAATGCATGAGACTCAAAATCAACAAAGAAAATATGATCAAATACTTGGTACCTCCCCCAAACTTAAATCACACAGTCTCTGTGTGAGTAAGAGAGAAGGAGATACCGAAAATATGATCAAAGCAATGGTATATACAAAGAATGGTTTGAGTGATACCTCAAGTGGGAGTGAGCATTGTTGTGGCTATTGGTGTTTGGGCATGACCTTCATATTGAGGAGACCCCCAAACCTGTTCCTGACCTTATTCAACACAAAAGAACATCAATATATAAAAAATAAACATGGGAATTCCTTCCAAGTGAGCTTGTTTAAAGTCTTTTAGCTTGACTACCTTTGTTTACCTATTGAGAAGAAGTATCCTTCCCAACTTCAAGGGTGATGGTTAGGACATGTATAAGGAACTCTTGGAGCTTGAGTGGATCAGCTTGGAGTTGAGGAGAGATAAAGGCCCTGGCGCTTGAGAATGGCTTGGACCTTCCCTTACACTTGATCTTATACTCAATGGCTCCATCCTTTAGTTGTAGTGGGTGAAGAGTGAGAGTGTGTGGCATAGGTGGGGAGTGAGGAGCTTTCATCTTCTTTTTTCTTTGAGTGACCTTAGTGGATT
The DNA here is from genome assembly GCA_932364175.1 of Eruca vesicaria subsp. sativa. Lineage (NCBI taxonomy): Eukaryota > Viridiplantae > Streptophyta > Magnoliopsida > Brassicales > Brassicaceae > Eruca > Eruca vesicaria. The sequence continues at coordinate 63,241 of CAKOAT010187266.1, read as the reverse complement.
CACTCATCTCCTCCTTGGTAGTGTCTCCCAAGTGCTCTACATTACTCGTCTGTAAGGAATCTTCACTAAGAACTTCTTTCTCCTTAACAACCAATGCATCTCTCAATATTGTTCCACAATAACTTCCATTCAACATTGGTGACTTGATCGGATAGTAGACTTCCTTGTTGACATTATGGAGAACCACCTTCTTGTTTGGGAAGTCTATGCAAGCTCCCATAGTAGCAAGGAAGGGCGTGCCTAAGAGCAATGGCATTCTTCTCATGCTTGCCATATCAAGAACAGTGAGGTCTATGGGGATGGTGCAATCTCCAATCTTCAAAGTGAAGTCCTTGATGAGACCAATAGGTGTTGTTGAAGAAGAATCCCCAAACATGAGGGAGGAGTTGTTTGGCTCCATGCCTTTGATCTTCAAGCGCTGCACCATCTCCAATGAGATCACATTCACACAAGCTCCACTATCCACAAGATCATCATCAACTTCGAAATCACCAAGGGAGCAAGGTAATATGAACTTCCCTTGATCTTCTAGCTTGGGTAGAGATTTTGGTGGAGGTGTAGGATCCAGCAAAGAGGAAGAGATGTCAAGAAGCTCTGTCACCTTTTCTTTGTTGGCTATAATGTCTTTTATGAGCACTAGCTGGTCACAAGCCTCTTGTATATTGGAGATCTTAGGGAGATTGATTCCAACATCACTCAATTCCTTCCTAAACGTGGAGATCACCTTCTTCTGAGCTTTGGTGATGATCCTCTTTGGGAAAGGGANAGCAAAGAGGAAGAGATGTCAAGAAGCTCTGTCACCTTTTCTTTGTTGGCTATAATGTCTTTTATGAGCACTAGCTGGTCACAAGCCTCTTGTATATTGGAGATCTTAGGGAGATTGATTCCAACATCACTCAATTCCTTCCTAAACGTGGAGATCACCTTCTTCTGAGCTTTGGTGATGATCCTCTTTGGGAAAGGGAGTTTATCATTGGGAGATAGTTGAACCTCCTTGTCTTCATCAAGCTTAAACTCTTTGAATCCTTCAATCCCAACCTTTTTCAACTTCTGGACAACTTCATTACAAACCAGAACCTCAGCCTTGTGCGAAGCTTGTTTCACAACCTCTGCCTTATCTTTCTGATCCACCTTGGTTGCAGCTTTCTCCACCGCTTGGAGTTTATCACTTTCCACGACCTTAGCCTTAGCCTTCTTCACAATCTGAACATCAGCCGTGTCTACACTCTGGTTCTCATCCTGCACAAATTCAGACCCATACAATAGTCTTTCAATCTCATCTACCTCTCTCTTATGATCAGTCAAGTCATACTTAGGGGTATCATTGGAGAGGATAACATTGCAATGTTCTTTCCCTGGGCGTTGAGAGGTGGAGGTCATAGAAGAGAACTGATTCTCCAAGGCTTTAAACTTGTTGTTAAGCTCACCATAGGCTCCATCAATCTTTGTGTTGAGGTTTCTCAACTCAAATCCAATATGCTTCTCTTGCCTATGCTGAGCTTCTAAGATGGTTCTCAACATGGCTTCAGTGTCAGCCCCTTTAGTAGGAGAGGGAGAAGGGTTATCTTGGCGTGGAGAAGCTTGGTTGTTTTGGTTGGTTTGGTAATTGGGATTGTAGGGAGGATTTTGGTATTGGTGGTTTTGGTAATGGAAGTTTGATTCCTTCCTATACCAAGATCCATTGGCATTGATGAAGCATACCTCTTGGTTTCCCTCAATACCCTCAACAACATTCAACCCAGGTGTATCTTCTTGAGCACCCACAAGGTTTACCTTCTCTTGTTTGGTTAGGAGTGAAAGAAGCAACTCAAGCTTGTCAATCTTTTCTTCAAGAGATTTCAGATCCCTTATAGTGTCTTCACCACCATCTCTATTGATTCTATCAAACTCATCATTGTAAATTGAGTCACTCTTGGCCATGTTCTCCACAAGCTCTAAAACTTCAGATTCAGTTCTTCCCAAGAAGAAACCATTGCTAGTAGTGTCTAGCATGCTCCTATAAGTTGGCAAGACTCCTCTGTAGAAGGTACTAAGCAAGCTCTCCTTACTGAAACCATGATGAGGACACTGAGTGATAAAGCCATTAAACCTCTCCCATGCTTCACCAAAGCCTTCAAGGTTCTTTTGAATGAAACCAGATATCTCATTTCTAAGCTTAGCTGTCCTTGAAGTAGAGAAGAATTTGGTGAGGAAGGCTTTCTTACATTCATCCCAAGTGGTGATAGAGTCTCTTGAAAGGCTCTTCTCCCAAGTGTTGGCTTTGTCTCCCAAAGAGAACGAGAACAACCTCAGCTTGAAAGCATCTTCAGAAACACCATTGATCTTTGTTGTCCCACATAGTCTATCAAAACTATCAAGATAGTCTAGAGGATCTTCAAGTGCAAGACCATGATACTTGTTGCTTTGGCACATGTTGATAAGACTTGACTTGATCTCATAGTTGGTGTTTTGAACAGCTGGGGCTCTAATACCCATCCTACTCCCATGGATGTGAGGCTCATCATAAGCACCAATACTCCTTCGCGGGCGCTGGTTTTGGTTTGGCCTAAGGTTGGCAGCTCCTTAACCAATGCCTTCTTGAGGAAGGACAACCTCATCTTGAGGAAAGTTGTTGTTTCTCTCCATCTCTAGCCCCAAATCTTCTAGTTGGGCTAGCCTCTCTTCTTCTCTTCTACTTCTTCTCAACTCTCTCTCAAGAGCTTGGATGTCTTGAGCTTCAGATAAGAGGTGTGCAGCTCCTCTACTTCTCAGGTTCATACACCTGCAACCAATCCAAGGGATACAAAGAAGAAGAAATCAGTAACTAAAGCAAGTAAATAAGATTTAGTCTCAAGCAATGACTAAATCTCAATGTCAATAAACAACTCAGAAATGGCAACGGCGCCAAATTTGATAAGGGTTTTTAAGCCTTAGAGCAAATCAATGTAGTAAGGTAAGTAGAGTGTCAATCCAATCCTGAGAGCTATTGAAAAATGCAAGACATTGCTTAATCTAAATGCAATCAATGAGGGTTTATTTTATAAGTAACTAGTAATTAGCAATGTAAGTAAACAAGAGTAACTAAAGCTTTGTTTCAAGGAGATAAGAGAACCTATGGGTAAAGGTATTGACTTTGGGTGATCAAGTTACTATCTAGGGTGAGGTTTCAAGCAATCATTCATATCCTATAGGTCTAGACAATCCTAAGCTAGTCCTTGGTCAAGGTAAAAGCTCATTTGCTATCAATCTCTAAACACAAATGGTTATTGGCCTAAATCAATCAAGCAATCATTGAGAACAAGTCCACTAACCATCTAAGCCTTCCTAACATGAAGTGTCATTGGTTAAGCAAGCAAAAAACATTATTACTTTGGCTCAGGCATTTCATCATACACCTTGTGGGCATGAAATGCCTAATGATCTAGTTTAGAAGAATTAGGTCTAATCTAACATTGAGAATAAGTAATAAGCATAGGACAAGAAGGATCTAACACTAATCACCCTAACCCATAAGCTCAAAGAGAGTCTACTCACTAATCTTCATGTTTAATCTTAAACCCATGATGGATAAAAGACTAATCATGATTAAAAGAAGAGATAGACTCAAATTACTCAAGAAACAAAGATTATATTAATCAAAGATTCAACTTTTCAATGTGTTTTTGAGAGAAAAGAAGATATCATCCACTTAAAGTCTAATACATATTTATATTAAGCTAAAATCCGTGACACGGCCGCAACCTCCTCTTGGCCGCGGCACTAGCTTGCGATGCATCCATTTTGGCTGCAGCCTTCTTTTCCCGCTAATTAGCCCGCAAAACCTCCCTGTCCAATTTGTCGAGAGATGATCGCGACCACCTTTAACCCGCGAAAGATGCCCGCGGGCAAAGTCAGGAGGCCGCGCTGACGTTTCCCACGACCTTCATATCCCGCGGTGGAAGCCTGCGAAATATTTCTGTCCATTTCGTCGTAACACCATCGCGGGCATCTACATCCTGCTACGGTTGCCTGCGGCACCTTCGCAACCACCTTTTGCCTGCTACAGTTGCCTTGCATCATTCTTCACTCCTTTGGATTTTTTGTGACTCTCTAGGCTCCAAATCATCACTAGCACCACTCCAAACCTAATAAGGACATATGAATGCAATATGGACCTAAAGATGCCTAAACCTAAATCTATATGATGATTTATGTACACAATGAAATGCTAACTATGCAAATATGCCTCATATCAGTCACAGGACGCAGTCATGTTTATTCTCGTACAATATAGTCCAGAGGATAACATTCTTAATTCTTCCAGTATATGTTTCATCTCGGACTTAATGCAAAAAAATCAATGCCATCTTTACTCATAGTCTCAATATGGTATCTATTTGTTCGGATATCCTTGAAACTTAACAAGTTTTGATGGGACTCGAGGGAGTATAATGCATTACTTATCTCAAATATCGTCTTTCTTGGCATTAACAATTCCACTCTTCCAGAGCCCATTATAATCTTTGCATTACCACATATTGTATTTACGCTTCTAGCGTAATCTTTTATTTTGAGTCTGGAGAAATATTTATTATCTTTGATTATCGTATGCGTTGAAGCACTATGTGCCAAACACATATCTCCATCCCTAGTCTCAAAGTTTGGCATTCTTTCTAAAAACATGTATTATTAAACTTATATCACATAACAAAAAAACATGCATTATTAAACAAGAAACATAACATATATCTTACAACAAAAGATATAGATACTATAATACAGTAAATTTATATCACATCGATATTATGTCACTCATCGATATTTTCTGGCTCAGCCAGAAAATCTGATACGTCAAGATGAGTATCATCATTTAAACCATGAAAGGATGGCCCGGGTTCATCAGAGATGAAGTTTCTTTCACCTCATCCTTTCTCTTTTCCTTTTTTGGGATTCTCTATACAGATCGGCTAAGTGTTTTGGCGTACGACAACCACGTACCCAATGATCTTTCATATAGCATCTGTAGAACCTTTTCCGTTTGCCTTTTATAATCTCGGCCCCTTTCATTTTCATGGAAATCCTTATTATTTCTTTCATCATACAGATGAAATCGTCTTTCACGTCCTTTTTCACGACCATGATAATGGTTTTGACCACGTCCACGACCTCTCCATCTCCAATTATCATAACTGGATGAAGAAACATTTGCTTGGGAGAATGGAGCAGATCCAGTGGGACGAACATGATGGTTTAAAATCACGAGTTGATTATTTTACAGCAATAGGGAGGACTTGCATCAAATCCGAGTAACGGGTATATCCATTCCCTGGTACTCTTGCTGCAGTACTATATTTTCAGGATGGAACGTGGAGAGAGTTTTCTCGATCATACCATAATCACTTATTTTCTCTCCACATAACATCATTCTAGATGTAATTCCAAAAAAACATAAAACATAAATGATACAATAACATCAGCCCAGCCATGCAATAGTTTTGGGCTACACCCTAGTTTAGAAGAAGTAATTAGTTTAGATTCTAGCCCTATATAGAAGCCTAGATAATTGAACCCAACTTAGAAAAGCCCATAGACCTTCGGAAGAATTGCAAAGAGTGATGATGAGAGGTTTGGCGATTTGTCCCTTAGTGAAGTGATATTTACTCTGATTGATGCTTCTATAGAAGAGATTAAGACAGCATGAGGTTTGAAAGTGTTTCTATGAATATGATTATTTCTTTCCGTCCAAAGGTGGTAGATTGTATTCTGCTAAGCAAGTAAACAGATGAGCCTTCCCGGCATGTTGTAACTTAGTCTACCATTTTTTATCTTTTTTTTTTATTTACGGAGATAAAGTCTACAACGTGTTCGTGATGTAGTCTTTCTTAACAGTCAGTCAAAGAAGACCAAAAATAAATGAAGAAAATTTATTTTTTTACTCTGCAACAATAATAAAATTTAAATATATAAAATTATTGAAAGATAAATTAAATTTAAACTCACCGTTGGAGATTGGTGCTAATAACGTGATGTGGTTTATGAGAAAAGAGAAACAAATAATTTATTTAGTCTTTGTGACAACGAAAAAGTGAGTGTTTGATAATTATATTATCATACTCGTTTCTTCTTGCACAAGTGACAGAGAAGTCACATATTTATAGTGTGAAAAATACATAAAATATAGTTCGTCGGTTGGTCAAAGGCGGTAAATAAGGGTGAATTAGGTGAATACCATAAAAGAGTGAGATATTTAAGAAATGGGGGGGGGGGGAGAAAATGGTATGTAGGGGAGGAGAGAGACAGAAATAAATATGGTAGATCCCTAATATAGTGGTTTTGTGTGTATAGAGGGTGCAAATACTCATTTTTTAAAGCATCCGCAACAGAGATCCTTAAAGAATTTTTGAAATTATTTAAATAATTAGTGGATCTCAGCAAAAATTAAAAACTCAATTATTAAAATCTTTAAATAAGGATTTTTTCTTAGTGAATCCTTACACTATATGTAGGTCTTAACAACATGTGGCGGTCTGCGATTGGTTAGTATTTGTTTTTCTATATCTGAAAAATAATAATTAAAAAATCAAAAACTAAAGACTTCAATAGATAAGAAAAAGAGTAAGAAATTGTAAGAAAAACTATATCTGAAAAAAATAATAATTAAAAATCAAAAACTAAAGACTTCAATGGATAAGAAAAAGAGTAAGAAATGAAAAAAATAATACTTGGGATATTTTTCCAAGAAAAAGAATAAGAAATTGTCGTAGTTTAAGATATTCTCAGAGAAATCTAACTAAAAACTTTTATTTGTTCTTAAAGGAAGATGTCGAAATGCTGAAAAGAATGAACGTTCAAGCATACCGATTCTCAATAGCTTGGTCAAGAGTCTTGCCAAGTAAATATAGTTACACAAAAAATATTTAATTCATGAAGTAAACTTTACTAATTAAAATTGGGAAAAATGTTGAAAAAATCCCCAACTTTCCGAATTGAACCATTATAATCCCAACTTTTGAAATGATCTGAAAATCACAACCTTTTTGTTGACTTTCTAAAAAAATCGTTAACTTTTCGTAAATTGGATCAATTTAGACCTGACAGTAATTACACTGACTAAATGGATTAACTTTGTTAATTTGTTTCGTCAACCAAAACGACGCCGTTTCTCTTATGCTAATAAAAACCCCTAAAACCATTTTCTCCCAAATATATTTGGGGATCCTCTCGACGACGAACCCTAAATCGCGACCCACCACTAAAAAACTTATAATCCCATTCGATCTCTTTGTTTCTTCCACATCAAACTAAGATTGAGGCTTAATCAGATCGTATCAAGAGGAGATGGGGAATAAAAAGAACAAAAAGTGTCAAAAAGGAAAACTCGGCGGTGCAAACTCTGTAACTTCTATGTCGACAGGATTGATTGTCGAGAGAATCCCCAAATTGATTTGGGAGAAAATGATTTTAGAGATTTTATTAGTGTAAGAGAAACAATAGTTAACGAAACAAATTAATGGAGTTAACACGTTCAGTTAGTGTAATTAACGTCGGGTTTAAATTGATCCAGTTAACGAAAAGTTAGCAATTTTTTAAAAAGTCAACAAAAAAGTTCTGATTTTTCAGGTCATTTCGAAAATTGAGGATTATAATAGTCCATTTCAGAAAGTTGAGGATTTTTTCAACATTTTTCCCAATTAAAATTAGGGCTTTTTGCAAATTTGACTCAAAACTCATGGTCAAACACAAAACTAACTTCTTCTTTTATCTCATCTTGTTTTTGTCTTATCCACCCCACATGTTCATTTTATTTACGAAAATGCCATTAAATTTTTTTTTTTACTTTTTTCGAAAATTGCCTTTTTACTCTCTCAACCTCATCATCTTCAAGTATTTACAACATTGACATTGCCATGAATACTCCCAACAACCTTGTACAACCCAACAACCTTGTACAACCAAGGTTTGAAGCTTTTAATGCACTTAAAATCGATACTCATACTCTCTTTCTCAATTGTTATGAACTAAAAACAACATCTCCTTCACTTTGTCTCCATATTCATGCCAAAAACCCAAGCTTTTTTATAGCAAATTTTTTATGGTTG